>JAKUCV010005704.1:8131-57849 GCA_028386065.3 Turnera subulata | reverse complement strand
TTTTTTTTTGAGGTTATACCTATATATATGATTATGAGATAATCGCTTGCACATATATATAACCCTAGTGTATATGTATTTGATATGTATATTCTTAAAAGTCCCTAGTCGTTTATTATTATGGTTGGGTTGTAATAATAAAATAAGACTAGCGTATGTTGAGGATTGTATGACTTACGAATTCTACATACGGGTACAATATGGGGATCTTGTTGACCGGACCGACCCACATAAGAACGCTACATGGAACGTTTTATGTATGTCGATAGCGTTTTCTTATAGATGTGATTGTCCTCCGACTTGAGATCATCAAGGTATCCAACATATGAATCATGTACCTTGATATTATTCCTAGTCATCCGTAACTGGGTGGACATAAGGGTAATCATCGGGTATATGACGAGTATGTAGTGGGTTTTGATTGATCAAGAGGGGATTCGTCCGACCTATTTAACGGGTATATTATCGAGTAGGTTTCTTGATAGAGTTGAACTGTTAAAATGCATGGCCATGCTCGGATAGGGTGATATGATGATATCACAGGTATCCGTTTTATACAGTTAACTCGAGGATCAAGAAACCGAGATTAGACATATACGAGATTGACGTTTCCATGTCTCGGTCTAATCTTGATAATGGGACGATAGGATGATGACATATTCCGAGGCATAGTGAATCAGTTCTGATCTTGTCGTTCGGGTAGCAATGATGTGTTGCTAGACGCCGCTCTTTGTTTATGATTGTAAAATGAGATTTTACAATCATTGCCGGACGTTACAAGTGCCTACAGGGTCACACACATAGAACCGATCATTCGAGCAGATGGTTGAACCGTGGTTGGACCATGGTTGGACCGGGTGTGGTTGGACCGCGGTTGGACCGTGGTTGGACCGTGGTTTGACCAGGGTCGTTTTTGGGATGGTTTGATTCACTAAGTATCAGATTAGTGGAGTCTTTAATGCAGCCATGTGATGATTATTCCCACTAAGTGTTAGTGGAAACATGTTGGCTATGTTGGCCACTTTGTTTTGCCTTTATGAGTTGGCACTCACATGGTTGTGTATGGGTATTATGGATGTGTGGGGATAGGCATTGTGAGCTGATGACTCTAGCTCATTCTCACCCCTTCACCACGTTTTTGGCAGCCCCAAAAACTCTCTGAAAACACCTCCTTTGAGTTCTTCTTCTTTGTGAAAGAAGCAAGAGCATTAGCATTCCAAAACACCCCAAACACACACACTAGCTCCTACCTTGTTGCTAGCACATCAAGTGGGAGTGCTCGAGGCTTGATTCGTGTGACGACTCGAAGCCGATCACGGTTCGTGTGGATACCGTAGAGGAGCAGGTCTTCTTCTTGCTCTTACTGATTCGGTTTCCGGCTTAGGTGAAAGATCCTAACACTACAAGTAAGTAAAATTGTTATACGGTTTACTAGCTTCACATGTGTTCTTGGTTGTTTCCCTTGTCTTCCGCTGCATATATCCGTTTTTATATGAATGTCATATAGCCTAGGGAAACTTACACTAGACACATTTCTAGTTTTTCATGTATTGCCAGACTTATCAAACACTGAAAAGTAATTGCATTCACCACAGGAGAGTATGTCTTCTTATAATCACTACCAGGTCGTTGGGTAAAATATTGTGCGACAAGTCGTGCTTTTATGTCTCACTATTAAATTTTCTTTACACACAAATACCCATTTATAATCGACCGATTTTACACCATCAGGTGTACGGACTACAGGTCCGAAAAACTTCTCGCTTCACAAGCGAGTCTAACACAACCTTAATTGCGTCTCTCCAAATTGGACAATCATTTCTCTGCCTACACTCATCAATAGTTGTAGGTTCATGATCCTCATTTTTTCATAATATTTAGCGCTATATTATGTGCAAAAATTTCGTCGACGGTTATTTCACGTCGGTTCCTTCTTGTTCCTGACACAGCATAATTGATCGATATCTCATAATTTTCATTTATTTCAGGTACCTGAGTTACTTCTGGAACTTTATCAATTGTGTCAGAGACCTCTTCTGGAGGATTTTCCTCTTATTGAGGATTTTCAATTTGAACCTCTACTGGAGGTCTTATTTTCTTGTTGGGGCCATCTTGTATCTTTGCTCTTTTTTCTCTATCGAGAATTTTTATCTTTAGAACCGAGTGGTATTCCATGCTTCTAGCATACTCTAGATTCATTTGCATTCTTTGATTGTTCTTCGGGAACATCAATTTGAACAGGAGCATTTGCAGCTGGTATATAAGATTTGGTCACTTAATTTAAATCAATAAATATGTCTGGCAATTGATTTACTAAATTTTTATAAATGAATCTTCTTTTGAACTTCAGGTTCACACTAATTTGTTCGAGGATCAAAACTGGATATTGTTATAGCATTTCAGTAATCTCTTGATCCAGCTGCTTATTTTCTCCCCCTGATGTTGGGTAAACACTTTCATCAAATTGACAATAAATAAATTTTACTGTAAATGAATCTCTAGTTGATTGTTTCAATTATTTTATAACTTAAAGAGATTCATACCCAACTTATATTCCCATTCTTCTTTGACCACCGACTTTAGTTCCCTGTGGTGGAGCAATTGGTGCATAAGATGGGAGATATTCGTGCCCATGAACCAATTAAATGGGGAGATCTTATGATAACTTGTTGGCCTGATGCGTACAGGTGGTGGTGCATGTAAAATAGCATGTTCCCAAGCAGTAATTTCTCATTAACAATGGTCTTGCAATCAATTGGAAATATTCAATAAACGATTCACCCAGAACGTTTTGGGTATGAACATAAGCTACAGGATGTTCAACCATTATTTCCAATGATATACATTAACCATTAAAGGAATACACCAGTATCATCAAGACATATAGTCTTATAAAATAATTAGGGATGTGTACCCGCAATTGGCTTAATTTAAAAATAAGCGCGCAATATGCCAAATTGCGTCTAATAAGCATACATTAGGCCATCTAGTCGATGCATCAATTAAAAACCATAAAAATTACCTAGATGGTCAACATGGCGAATTTACTAGTCCGCGTACATGTCCCTAAATTGTTGATGATCGTAGGCAAACCTCATCATAGGAAGGCCAAATAATTAATTTTCCTCCGTAGCAAGCAAACATATGGAAATTCATTGAATTGTAAAAACTTCTGGTTTTTCAATGAATGACCAAATAAATTTTCAATAATTCTACGCATCATTATTGATCCGGGATGGCCCAACCGGTCATGCCAAACAGGAAATCTACCAGCCAACTTCTAGTTGGTACCAGCTTCGGGCTGTGCAAACTATGTATTTTAATAACTTAGGAAAAATTATTTGCTAGCTTCACGCTAATATCAGCTTCAGGCTACTGCATGCCTTTCTTTATAAACTAAAGGATAATGTAGATAATCTTTCCACAAATTGTTTATTACTGCAGCAGTAGCCTTTACAATACAGAGATATTCAATCATCTCTTTCACTTATTGTCTCAACGTATATATATTTGAGACTTGAATAAAATATCCTTTTATTATTGTAAGCAGAAAAATTTTGCTCTTCAGGAATATAATAAAATTCATGCTCTTCCAGAGTGTAAATTCAAGCTCTTCCAGAGCGTAAATATATGTAAATTCAGGCTCGTCTAGAGCGTAAATATATGCTCTTCTAGAGCATAGTAAAATTTGTGCTCTTCTGGGGCATATTAATCATCTTCTCCTCCTTTTTAGATTATAAGTTACTTAAAAATAATTTCCGTTTATTAAATACAGAATGTGTTGTTGCAATGTCTACAGGACAAATGCCAGAGTCATTATTATAGAAACTATAGTTTTATATTCATATTAAAAATTTAACAGATATAACATATTGTAACAGTAAATATAAGTAAAACTAAAATATAATATATAATATGATAAAATATAGCACATAAGGACATAATAAAACTAAACATAAAATTAAATTAAATTTTCTTTCGCAGCTTTATCTTAAAATATATATTCGTTTGTACCTTCAGGGTAAGCAAGATAAATAGTAATATTCAAAAAATAATTATATCTGGAAGTTAATATCATAGCCATCATCTTGAACAAAGTTGGTTTTAACAATATGAAATTTGTCCTTCAGGGACATTTGGTAAAATTCTACCAAATGGCTTGCTATACGCATGTTGACCAATGGCCTGTTCAAACGGCCAAACCAAAATTATCATTATATGGTCACATTCACTTCAAGGAATGCAGTAGAGCCAATTAGATGTGATTCATGATTTTTCAATAATAGCTTATTATTTTGTTTATCCACAAGGAGGCATAAATTAAATCCGAAATTTTTTTTTTGAAGGCTTTGTTGGCCCAAAAGTGGCTGGGGGGGGGGGGTTGGGGAATTAGCCTTTTCTAATTAAAAACTAATTTGTCGTCACTAATGCCAAACTGTTTTAATCTCTGGATTTTGTGTTTAGGACTACTAATGAACACACTAATTGAAATGCTAAAAGGAAAGGTTAGAGACAATTTGGACACAGAATTTACAGTGGTTCGCCACGCAGAACTACCTCCACTACTCAAGAATCCCCCCTTGAGATTTCTAACACACTTTATTATGGTTTTTCACGGGTTCAACCAATAACCCTTAGTACAAGTTTTTCTTTAGGCTCAACTCTAACCTCACACACTCACCACAAAGCTTTCCCTAGCTTTGTCTTACAAAAACCCACTGATACAAAGTGTACAATTAAGTACTATAACTTTTCCCTTCAAATATTTTCTCTCAATGTATGAACTAAGAAAATTTTTTCTCTCTTTCTCTTTGCTTGATTGAGAACTGCAAGTGCAACTATGTTTGCTTGAATTCTGAAACTCGGTTTAGCAGCTCTAAAGTTCTCCTTGAATCAGCATCTCTTTATATAGGCAAGTTGGATGATGGCAATTCGAATTTGAACCGTTGCATGTCCCTTTCCATCCAGCTGGTTTGTCTCCCGAGGTGCCAGAACGTCAACGTTCATATTGCCTGTTGTCCCTTTCACTTTGGCACGAGATCCAGTAGTCTGCAGCTTTTTGTCATTGATGTCATTGTTTAGCATAGTCCTAGGTTGGTCCTAGGAAGTTTGAATTCAGCTGACATTTGATTAGTTTAAGGTAGGCTTTTCATTGATTCAGATTCCACAAATGGTAGTGTCCTAGGTTGTTTGACCAATGCTCATAGGGATTAAACAAATGGTTTCCTTTTTGGTGAAAGCGACATGTCAACTCCACTAACACATCCTCCAATCCCACTCACACTTCTTCTCACATGTTGATCACGATTTGAACACCTTTGTGAGCTGCAATTCATTATTAGGAGCACAAGATACTAGGTTGTTGACCAATCCTTTTAAGGATAAAATAATCACAAGTGGCATGGGAGTTTGTATGTTGAAAGCGACATCTCATGCTTCAAAAAACAATCCCACTCACTCATTGCCCAAGGCATGATCACGATTTGGAGGCTCCTCATGTGAGCTGCATTACATGGTTAGAAGCACAAGATGCTATACATAGGTTTGTCATAATCAAAACCTAGTTATGTATTTAACCATATAATAATAATTGGCATATTAAATTGTATTTAAAGGCATATAATAGTAGTATAATCAATGTCATAATTTAATCCATGCCTTATGTTAATAATCATACTTAATTAGGCCTAAGCATACTTAATTAACTTTAAGCATCTTCCTAATCATCAACCGATTCACATTCTCCCCCTTTTTGATGATAACAAACCTTAAACTATATGGAGATGTGAATTTTGTGTATTCTAAGCTCCCCCTCAACATATACTCCCCCTATCTAAAATATTTTTCCAATTTGTGCATCATTCAAATGGTTAGAGCATAAGGAGCAGAAAAATAAATTGAACACATAGAATTGTGAAGCCACATTATATTAAAAGAGAATGAACATGTCGACAAACACAGATCCACATGCTCTCGAACCTAAATCCCTCCCACAGCCATAGAATTGTGAAGCCACATTATATTAAAAGAGAATGAACATGTTGACAAACACATATCCACATGCTCCCGAACCTAAATCTCTCCCACAGCCTAGTAATCTCTCCCCCTTTTGGCATAAAAAAAAGCACAACAAGGGCAGACAGATTGGCATGGAAGAAGCCATAACAGATACTAAAGATAACAATCAAATAAGAGCAGACAGAGAGACAAATTGGCATAAAAAATGCCACAACTAACAGCAATGATAAAGAGCAAGCAAAGATAAAACATGCATGATCCTAATTGAGCATCAGATCTGAATAGCCATGAGAGGTCAGACACTAGCAGATTTCTGGCCGGATGAGGAATCAGTGGATTCAACATCATCATTACCGTCATCGTCCTCATCTCCTTCAACGGTTGTCTCAACCTCATTCTCAGCAACCAACAGATCAAGTTGAGCTTTTCTCATTTCCATGATCTTCTTCAACATACTTTTGAGCTCATACAGCTCTTCCTTCACATCCCTTATCTCCTCAGTCAGAGCTTCAATGCGAGCATCTTTAGAGGCACTCGGCTGAACCACATAGAAAACTCCATGCTTATTCTTTTTTAGGTGCATTTTGCTAAGAGTGGCAGAGCAGATGGAGTCACCAAGTACTGGATGATGCACTTTGGTGGGAATCACACCAAAGTGACAAGCAATCAAGGTGATAAGGCTCCCATGATGTGGAGCAGTAGATAGACGAAGATGGTGAAAGATGATGTACCCATAGTCAACAGGACTATTCATCAGCACACAACCCAGATGCCATATGTCATAAGTCTTGAGCAAGGTCTGGTGTCCTCCACAGGGAATTGAGACTCTTGTGATAAAATAGAAAACCAACCTATGCTCGGGACAGAGATCTTGATAGGAACCCTTCTTGGTGGACTGCCCAAATAACAACTTCCTCTGCTCAGAAAGGCTAGGTGTGTCGGGCACATTGACAGGATTTCCAGAGGTAGTGTTATAGTACCTAACAAATCCGTTCTTCAAGTTCAGCAGCTTCCTAATCAATTTGGCATTGACAAAGACAGAGATCCCACAGATTGTGCTTTGAAGAGCAATAACGTTACCAATATCATCATGCTTAGGTAACAAATTTGTATGGAAATCCTGAACCAAAGATTCATAGGCAAATACCTGAAGAGTGGCTAGTGTGGTAGGTTGAGCTCTCTCTACTATCTCCACAACAGCAGACCCAATCAAATCCTCAAAGTGGACAGAAACAGATTTCAGAAATTTGAAAGCACTGCCCACGATTCCAGTGGGATCCTTCTCTTTCTCCTCATCATCAACAATCTTCTTAGGATTCTTTTTGGACCTAGAGAGCTTTCCTAACTTGCTGATATGCTTGATCGAGGGTTCGTAGCATTCTTCACTCTCAGATCCTTCTTCTTCATCCTCAGGCACCACAAGTGTATCCCTTGTTACGCCTTCAGGGGTTACATTCGGAATCACTTCATCATCATCATCTTCTTCCTCTGACTCAGAAACCTCATAAACCACATTTTCTTTTCCTTTTCTGGACACAGGTGTCTTCAGCCTTTGTACCTGAGTGTTGTCCCTTAGCGTCCCCTTTGGCATTCAGATGCCATAAGCTTTTTAGATCGAGTAGGCTTCTTAGTAGCAGTGGTTTTGGCCCTTTTGGATGGATATTTCTGGACTATAGGAGTATCATCATCTGAGAGGGTTTTCACAGAGGAGTTCCTAGGGTTCTCGTGTTGATTTTCAGGAGTAGGGTTGGAGGAACCTCAAAAATATTTTGGGTAATGGATGGATTGTCAATAGGAGGATGGTCAATAAGTTAGGGTTGTTTTTGAATAAGTTCAAGTACCTTGGCTTGCCTCTCGAGATCAAGTTCCTTCATAAAGTGATCAATCATCGATTTCCTCTTCTGAGCACGAAATTTTGTCTGCTCAATGGGATTAGTGAGGTGTGGAGGAATTCAAATTTGGGATAGGAAATCATCTGTGGAGGCTGCAATATTTGCAAGAGTTTTTGCAGCCTCTTGGTCAGTGATTGGTTCAGGTGGATTGGAAGGTGTGGAAGACATCTTTGGAGAGGAGTGTTTTCGCTTTTTAGGAGGTTTTGGTAGGGTATTTGGAGGTATTGTAGATGGAGTTGATGGAGGGGGTTTTGAGTGTCTTGTAACTCTGGTTGTAGACATTTTTGAAACGGCTGGCGTAGGAGAAGGAAGGACAGGGGTTTCGATGTTTTAAGATTGTGTAGGGTTTTTAGTTCTTCCCATTTTGAGTAACTGATAGGTTGATTCAAGGAAGACTTTGATTGTGGGAGTGAAGGCGAGAAAGTCGGCTTGAGGTGAGGTTGGATAAGGTAAGTCTTTAAGTAGCGGAGTTAGGTTGATCTTTGTGTCTAACGGTTAATAAGGAGTTTTATTGCAGCTGTAACACTCAACCTTATAGCCTGCTAGGTAACGGTCATCTCCTTGTCAATCACGCACTCTATCCAATATACACTGTAGCCACTGTTTTCCATCCACTTGCATTGTCAGGCCCGTGCATATTATTTTATTCAATAAATCATCTCCTCGTGCAGTGGCGCCGACGATGCCAAAACGTCCAAATTCATTTCCTGACCAATTTTCCACTTTATGTAGACCTCTAGGCTTATCACTTTACCATCCATCATAGCTCGGATTTTCTAGGGTGATGTGTATGTCTTTTGAATGCATGTCACATGTTTTTAGGAGTTAGAAACACATACTTGGATAGCCTTGAATTTTATTGTGCATTACACAAACCTAGCTCTAATTGAATTTTTGCAAATTGTTCTTCCTTCAAGGGTTTAGTGAATATATCTGCAAGCTGCCTCTCGGTTGTGACAAAATCAAGTGTTATATCTTTCTTAAACACATGATCTCTAATAAAATGGTGCCTTATCTCTATGTGTTTTGTTCTAGAGTGTTGGATAGGGTTCTTTGTCAAGTTTATAGCACTAGAACTATCACACAAGATAGGTATGGTGTCAAACTTTAAACCATAGTCTAGTAGGGTTTGCTTCATCCAAAGTAATTGTGCACAACAAGATCCTGTAGCCACATACTCTGCCTCGGTTGTTGATGTAGCTACTGAATTTTGTTTCTTACTAGACCAAGAAACTAATAAATTTCCTAAGAATTGGCAAGTCGCACTGGTATTCTTTCTATCAATCATGCATCCAACAAATTCAGCATCAGAATATCCAATTAAATTAAATGACTCAACCTTGGGATACCAAAGACCTAGAGAGGATGTTCCATTTAGATATTTAAAGATTCTTTTAATAGCCCTCAAATGAGATTCTTTAGGACATGCTTGAAAGCGAGCACACAAGCACACACTGAACATAATATCAGGTCTAGATGCAGTAAGATAGAGGAGACTTCCAATCACACCTCTATATTTCTTAATTTCCACATCTTTACCGAATTCATTTTTATCAAGCTTTGTTGTTGTGCTCATCGAGGTTGGGCTTACTTTGGCGTCTGATATGCCAAACCGTTTTAGCAGCTCTTTTGTATATTTAGTTTGACCAATGAAGATGCCATCATCATATTGTTTGATTTGGAATCCAAGAAAGAAATTCAGTTCACCCATCATGCTCATCTCGAATTCACTGTGCATTAGTTTTTCAAAATCTTGACATAGAGCATCATTAGTAGCACGAAATAATATATCATCAACATAGATTTGCACAATAATTAAGTCATTGTTTTGGTATTTCACAAAAAAGTATGGAATTAACTTTTCCTCTAACAAAGTTTTGAGAGAGAAGAAATGTACCTAACCTATCATACCATGCCCTAGGAGCTTGTTTGAGTCCATATAGAGCCTTTTTAAGCTTATAGACATGTTTTGGATACTCATAATCCTCAAATCTGGGAGGTTGCTCCACATACACCTTTTCCATGATTACACCATTCAGAAAGGCACATTTCACATCCATTTGGTAGAGTTTGAAGGATTTGTAGGATGCGTATGCAAGAAGCATCCGAATGGACTCTAGGAGAGCAACGGGTGCAAAAGTCTCATCAAAGTCAATTCTTTCTTCTTGGTTGTAGCCTTGTACCACAAGCCTAGCTTTGTTCCTTGTCACATTTCCAGCCTCAACCAATTTGTTCCTCAATACCTATTTGGTCCCAATTATTGGATAATTGGTGGGTCTAGGAACTAATTCCCAAACATCACTTTTTCTCAAATTGATTGAGCTCTTCTTGCATAGCCATCACCCAATTTTCATCATTGATAGCATCATCGACATTTTTGGGCTCAATTTGTGAGAGAAAAGCTTGATGAGAATTAAGATTGTGCAAGGATGATCTTGTGGTTACTCCTTTAGATGGATCTCCAATAATGTCACAGGTTGACAGTCCTTTTGGCACCTTCAATGCCGAACTGTCAAGAATAGCAGATGGTGTAGATTTTGAAAGGGTTTCATTTTGAATTGCACTTGCAATTTGCACTTCTTTCTCTTTTTCAATCTCAATAGATTTTTCTGGGTTATCAACAAGGATATCTCCAGGTTGTTTATTCTGACTAAGCACATTCTCATCATCAATACCATTGTTAGTTTGCACAAGTTCATCAAATACAACATGTATTGATACCTCAACTATAAGAGTTCTTTTATTGTAGACCCTATATGCTTTACTCCTAGTTAAGTATCCAAGAAACAGACCATCATCAGATTTAGCATTAAACTTACCTAAGGAGTCCTTGGTATTTAGTATAAAACACTTTGATCCAAAAACTTTAAAGTAGCTAATGTTTGGTTTTCTATCATGCCAAAGCTCATATGGAGTTTTCTCTAGTTGTGATCTAATTGTTACACGGTTTAGGATATAGCAAGCAGTATTTACTGCTTCAGCCCAAAGATAAGTTGGCAAAGATTTTTCATTTAACATTGTCCTAGCCATTTCTTGTAGAGTTCGGTTCTTCCTTTCAACTACCTCATTTTGTTGGGGAGTTCTAGGAGTCGAGAATGTATGCTCAATGCCATGTTCATCACAAAAATGATTAAAGACAAAGTTATCAAACTCACCACCATGGTCACTCCTAATCTTGGCTAATTTATAACCTTTTTCATTTTGGAGTTTTCTTATCAAGGAAGCGAATTCATAAAGTGCATGGTCTTTTTGTGAGAGGAAGATGACCCATGTGAAACGAGAGTAGTCATCGACAATAACAAAAGTGTAGCACTTTCCTCCAAGACTTACCACTTTAATAGGTCCAAAGAGATCAAGGTGTAGTAGCTCAAATGGTTTGGTACTGGAGATGCACTTTTTAGGCTTGAATGAGCTTTTGAATTGCTTTCCAATTTGGCATGAATGACATACCTTCTGTTTTTCAAACTTCAACATAGGTAGTCCCCTCACCAGTTCCTTGTTTTGAAGTTTTGCAATAAGCTCATGATTTGCATGCCCCAATCTTCTATGCCAAAGTTCAGCTGTTTCTGTACTAACATTTAAGCACTTGTTTTCCGGATTAGAGACATCAACCATATTAATGGAATACAAGTTTCCTTGTCTTTTACCAATAAACAAAGTTTGATTATCATCATTGTTAGTTACTAAGCATTTGTTAGATTCAAAAATTACTTTGCATCCACAGTCACATAACTAACTTATGCTAAGTAAGTTGAATTTCAGATTTTGAACTAACGACACATGCTCATTGGTTGGATCCTTACCGACATTGCCTACACCCAATACCTTTCCTTTCGATTTGTCGCCAAATGTGACAGAACCTTTACCTCTTGGATTTAAGGATGAGAACTTGGACATATCACCCGTCATATGTCTTGAGCACCCACTATCGAGCATCCACTCATCCTCATTGACCTGTTGCAATGTGAAGTTTTAGGTACCCAAACATGCTTGGGTCCTTGTGAATTAGTCTTGGTACCTTTAGGTACCCACATAAACTTTATAAGACAAGTCTTTCTCCTAAAGATGCAATTTTTGATTTTGTATCCATGTCTATTACAATAGTGACAAGTGATGTTATGGCTAGATGCAGTCCTAACAAATTCAGTTCTAAGGTATGCTTTAGTTTTTCGGGTATTAGAGGCATAGTTAGGCTTAGCTTGAAAAATATGGTGTGCAGCTCCAAGACCTACCTTTTGTAATGTATGTCTTTGTTGACTTAGAATCATATCTAAACCTTTACTACCATGATCAAAATTTTCAAGCATACTTTTCAGAGAATCCACAGTCTTTTTTAGATCCACATTTTCATGTGCAAGTCTTGTATTCTCTTCTTTACATGTATCAAGTTGTTGCACAAGAACCATTTGTGACTTAGCAAGTGTTTCTCTATTCGCTTTGGCGTCTTCAAAGCCATTATTGTATAGATTCAGATTTTTAGCCATTTCTTCATTTTTTACCATAC
The DNA here is from genome assembly GCA_028386065.3 of Turnera subulata. Classification (NCBI taxonomy): domain Eukaryota; kingdom Viridiplantae; phylum Streptophyta; class Magnoliopsida; order Malpighiales; family Passifloraceae; genus Turnera; species Turnera subulata. The sequence continues at coordinate 45,435 of JAKUCV010005704.1, read as the reverse complement.
ACTCTTTCTTTTCAGATTCTAAAAGTTCAACTTTCCTTTTCAATGCTTTGTTTGTCTTAGCTATGGCTTTAAAACTTTCATATAATTCTTCATATGCATCATGGAGTTCATCACAAAAAAAACTAGATGAGTTGGAATGATTTACCTCTTTTTCTTCTTGTGCCATATGACAAAGATTTGCCGATTCCTCTTCATCCGATTCATCATCAGAATCAAGGTCATCCCATGCAGTTATTGCTTTCTTACCCTTGTTCTTAAAGTTGTTGAACTTAGGTTTTCATGTGTTGGGACATTCGGCCTTGACATGCCCGGGTTGATTGCAACCATAGTACAAAAGTTTCTCTTTCTTTGATTCATCAACCTTCACACCTCTGAAGTTCCTACCCTTGAGATTTCTTTTTTTCATGAATTTCACAAATTTCCTTGTAATTAAGGCAACATCTGGGTCACTTTCGGAATCATTCTCATGTGAAGACTTGAGAGCTATATCCTTCTTTCTTTTTGGTTTTTCTTCAAATTTTGACCCATGAACAATGAGACTTCTCATAAGATCATTGTAAGTGAGAGTGTTCATGTCTTTGGGTTCCTCAATAGCACTGACCTTCGGTTCCTACTCAGAGAGAAGAGATCGAAGAATTTTTGTCACCTTTTCCTTGTTTGTGATGGTTTTGCTAAGACAAGCCAAGTTGTTACACAAGATAGTGAATCTTGTGTCAAGTTCTTGTATGGTTTCATCTGGCAACATTTGGAACAACTCAAACTCTCTCATCAGCCGATTCATCTTTGATTCTTTGACTTGGTTTGTTCCTTCATGCACAATGCATAGAGTACTCCAAATTTCATGTGATGTTTCACATGATCTGACTCTTTCAAATTCGGCTTAACTGATGCCACAAAGGAGTGCATTCTTTGCTTGGGCATCTAGTTTGGCTTTCTTCATTTCAGCTTCACTCCAAATCTTCATTTCCTTAGTTGGACGTGAGTAAGGAGAATTTACAACTTCCCACATCTCAAGATCCTTTCCTTCAAGAAAGGTCTTCATGCGAAACTTCCAATGATCAAAGTTGAGACCATTGAAGAATGGTGCATTGCTGATGTTGTTTCCCTCAAGTGCTATGATCTTTTCTTCTGGATGGTAATCCACAAATGGAGATTCCAAGCTCCGCTACAAATTGTTGGCCCAAAAGTGGCTAAGAGGGGGGAGAAGGGTGTTTATTAGTCTTTTCTAATTAAAAACTAATTTGGCGTCACTAATGCCAAACTGTTTTAATCTCTAGATTTTGTGTTTAGGACTACTAATGAGCATACTAATTGAAATGCTAAGAGGAAAGGTTAGAGACAATTTGGACACAGAATTCATAGTAGTTCGCCACACAGGACTACCTCTACTACTCAAGGATCCCCCCTTGAGATTTTTAACACACTTTATTATGGTTTTTCACGGGTTCAACCAATAACCCTTAGTACAAGTTTTTCTTTAGGCTTAACTCTAACCTCACACACTCACCACAAAGCTTTCCCTAGCTTTGTCTTACAAAAACCCACTGATACAAAGTGTACAATTAAGTACTATAACTTCTCCCTTCAAATATTTTCTCTCAATGTATGAACTAAGAAAAGTTTTTCTCTCTTTCTCTTTGCTTGATTGAGAACTACAAGTGCAACTATGTTTGCTTGAATTCTGAAACTCGGTTTAGCAGCTCTAAAGTTCTTCTTGAATCAGCATCTCTTTTACATAGGCAAGTTGGATGATGGCAATTCGAATTTGAACCGTTGCATGTCCCTTTCCATCCAGCTGGTTTGTCTCCCGAGGTGCCAGAACGTCAACGTTCATATTGCCTGTTGTCCCTTTCACTTTGGCATGAGATCCAGCAGTCTACAGCTTTTTGTCATTGATGTCAATGTTTAGCATAGTCCTAGGTTGGTCCTAGGAAGTTTGAATTCAGCTGACATTTGATTAGTTTAAGGTATGCTTTTCATTGATTCAGATTCCACAAATGGTAGTGTCCTAGGTTGTTTGACCAATGCTCATAGGGATTAAACAAATGGTTCCCTTTTTGGTGAAAGCGACATGTCAACTCCACTAACACATCCTCCAATCCCACTCACACTTCTTCTCACATGTTGATCACGATTTGAACACCTTTGTGAGCTGCAATTCATTATTAGGAATACAAGATACTAGGTTGTTGACCAATCCTTTTAAGGATAAAATAATCACAAGTGGCATGGGAGTTTGTATGTTGAAAGCGACATCTCATGCTTCAAAAAACAATCCCACTCACTCATTACCCAAGGGATGAACACGATTTGGAGGCTCCTCATGTGAGCTGCAATACATGGTTAGAAGCACAAGATGCTATACATAGGTTTGTATAGGTTTGTCATAATCAAAACCTAGTTAGTGCATTTAACCATATAATAATAATTGGCATATTAAATTGTATTTAAAGGCATATAATAGTAGTATAATCAATGTCATAATTTAATCCATGCCTTATGTTAATAATCATACTTAATTAGGCCTAAGCATACTTAATTAACCTTAAGCATCTTCCTAATCATCAACCGATTCACAGGCTTCTTCATGATATTGCTACTGCAGGAGCACATTTAATGTATGAAAAGTAGAGAATTCTTTTTTTTTAGAATGACCATCTTCTGGTGGTCATACCTTTCTTTTAAATTCTTTCAAAGATCTGCAGGACCTTTGACATTAAGATATCCTTTCTTTTACGATGTCTCCTATACTATTAACATTTAAATACATTTCAGCATCTAGTGCTCATGACAAATTTCTTCCGGAAATGTCAAGGCCTCAAATTTAAGTTTTGAAATATTGACCATGATAACAATAATGAAATAATATCAAAAGATATAAAACAAGTAATAAAGAGTAGTAGAACAATAATAATATGGAATAAATAATAAATATATGCTTACTCGATAAATCTTTCAGCAATATTAATAGAATACCAGTAAAGAATATGTAATACGTATATACACTTACTCGATAAATCTTTCAGCAATATTAATAACATAATAATAAAGAATATATAATATATACGTTTACTCGATAAATCTTTCAGCAATAATAATGGCATAATAATAAAGAGTAAATAATATAGCTTACTCGATAATTCTTTCAGAAATAATAATAGCAGAATAATAAAGAATATATAACATATATAGAAAGGATGAAAGTAGTAATAAGAAAAGTTTTAGAAACAAATACCTAATTACCCTTCATACACCAAACTTCTGGATGGTAAATAACATTTGGGTGTGGTAAAAATGAGTTTTACCTAATTACCCTAATTGCCCTCACCTTGAAAAGTTTGGTGTAATTAGCCGGAGGTAAATTTGGGTGTGGTAAAAATGAGTTTTACTGGATGGTAATAATGACATTCACCATAATTTATTTATAACAAAAAGCATATATTGGTCAGTGTATACCTCAAATGCTAAAATATATTTTTGTGTCAATTTGTCTCATTACATATTAAAAGTTATTTTTGAGAAATAATTGTTTAAATTGGCACAGTTGTAAAAGGCATCTTTTATTGTTGTGATATTGTGATATTCACGTTCTAATATGCTTAGTTATACTACTACGTTTTTTAATGTTCTTGTATTATAAGCTAAAAAATTAAACTTGTTTCTTTATTTATTAGGAAACTATGAATACTTTATTACTGTGGCTAGAATGAATAACATCAATTCTTGTTGCAGCAACAGAGGTAGGAAAATAGAAAACCAAACCTGTTCTGAAAGAAAAAGCTAGATGACAGAGATTGTGGACCGCTTTTATTACCAATTTTAGGAATAAAAGAAACAGAAGCAAACTGGAAAGAGTATTGAGTCGTCAAATATTTGGCCAACCGGCGTAGGTGGTGCAGTTGTTACTTATAGGGCTGGAGCTATCAACTAGGAATCTGTCTCCAATCTGAGGTGTTGAATCTCCGTCTCCTTCGCTAGGTCAAGTCCGAATCTAACTGCATAGGCTTCTCCTGACAATGCATCTAACTGAGCTCGTAGGAATTGAGTTGCTATGGCACAAATATTACCATCACTATCCCCAAAAAATAATTTGTTTTTTTTTTTTTTTATAAAAGCAGTTGTTAAATTTTTTTTTTTAATAAGAAATCAGAGAACGAGGTCACTGTGGGGATCCAATTTCGTGCAGGAAGCAGGGACAAGAGCAATTTTCCTTTTGAAGCAGGGAAGGGGGGGGGGGGGGGGGGGGGGGGGGGGGGGGGGGGGGGGGGGGGGGCAAGGGTAGGATGGGGAACCTTTCTTGCGAGAGGATCCAGATACATTCCCATCCCTAATTATAACAGTAAGCTGTAAAATAAGGTTATAGGAACTATCAACATTAGTCGCCACAAACCAGGAAGCATTAATAAAATTACACACCATGGATTCCAGAGAATCATATGGTACAAAGTATAAATAAGATAAATACCTAAATAAATGATAATGCAACAATAGTAAAGCTGAGTCTGTTTGTGACTTTTAGATTGCAACTTGGAGTATCCCACAGTTCATGGAAAAACAAATCATAAAGAAAAAAGGAGTGGATGATTTAAGATCCGGATGAACCAGATTTTATCATCTATGCCTAAAGAAATCCGCAGGTCAAGTAACTGCTTTCATCATCAGTATTTAACTGCTTTAGTCTTCCTTTCAAAGAATAAAAGAAGAAATGCCCCTATACTTATCATTTCATAATTAATAAATTCGTCATCACCTTTCACCATAAACTCTATCATCTTAAAATTGGGTTTTTCACGCTCCTGCTACCTCAGCTTGCCCTTTTCTTCCACAGGATTAAGATCATTAGCTGGGAAGAAAATCCAATCTCGAATACAGATTATTTCTCTTCCTTTTTCGAAAATATATTAGTTTACTATTCTTGGGTACCTTACATTTAATTTGGACGCCTAGAGCGTTCCGTTCTTTTTGGTAGAGTATGGAGATGACTAGCTCCTGAGCCAAAAAAAAAAAAAAAAGAGTATATATAGGAGACTAGCGTGGCCGGCCCTAACCATTTACTATACTTTTGTGGGTAACGAATCCTGGAACTGGAGTAATTTGGTTTGACTCAAAAAGCTAATTTGTCTTATTAAGTAAATTACCAAAAATACATAAGATTTCCGTCAAATAGGACATCATAGACATTCAAGTCTCAAACACGTGATAAGAATCTCATGAAAATAAGGTTCATCCCATATATCTCAGAATTCTCACTCGACTCGAACTATATATGTATTAGGATTAGAATAAAGAAAAAGTGCAAGTTTTGAGTTACTGTTAAACTTTTTGAAGAACTTTTGTTAGGACTCTTCTGAGAATTTTTCTTCTTTAGATCCTATTAATTTCTTTCTTGGATTGTGCAACAACAGCCAATGCACTTTAAACCATTTTTCCTTAACTGATCAGTTTCTCATCTGATCAATTTCTTTAATCTGTTTCAGGACGAGCTGCCGCCTGCAAGCAAGCGATCTCCCCCATCCTTAGTTTGGTTCTGCAAATTGCTTAGCACCTTATCCTTTCTCTTGGAGCTATCCTGGACGAACCCGTTCATGCGAGCTTCCACCCATCGCACTTTAGCCATGGCTTCTTTCGACAGCATTTTCAAGGGACTGATCCTTTTCTTCACTTTAGCATGAAAACTTCTCGCCATGACTCAACGAAGAAGATGACTCAAGATTAAAAACTCTTAACTCAAGACTCGAGAAAAAATTGATGACTCTTGTTAAAGCTAATAAGGGATTTATCTAAGACAAAGAAGTTTTTCGCACCAAGGAACCAAATTTTAGACACGTGACTTGGGAAAGCGATGGGGCCTTACCCTAGTTTGAGAATAATCGAGATTATGAATCAAAGGTTGATGCTTGAATAGAAGGCTCAAATCCCATATTCTCGAAGAAGGGTTTTAGGAGAAAAGTGTTTAGTTTTAAGGAGAATGATCCGGGAAATTTCTGATCTTTCTGGGAGCCGAGACTCGAAGAGAGAAAAGGGTGCCTGAATCATTCCACTGAATCTATTGATGGTGTAAAAGACGACCCAAAAGGATCGAAAACAACGGAACAAGAATTATCACGAGTAAAACGTTTGACATGGAGCAAATTTTTTGTAAGTAGAGGAACAACCGGAACATCCAAAAGACGAAAAGAAAAAGAACCAATATAAAAGGTTTTGACTCCTATATGAGTAATGGATAAAGACGTATCATCCCCAACCTGAACAGAGTCGGTACCATGGTATTCCTCAAAGGAATCAAGCATAGCAGTGGACTTGTTGCTCCAGTGTCTGCGAACCAAAGTGAACCAGAATCATGTTGTTCATGGACACCTGCATACGAACGTTGGGGACAATGCTTAATGGTGTGATTGTAACCATCACACAACTGACATTGAACAAGAGAAGGTCCTAAGATAGAGGAGGGAGGACGATTTGGTCGAGGTTGATTCGAGCGAGAAGAAAACTAGGCACTAAGAGGGAGCAGGTGGAGGACCAAGAGGCCGAGGAAGGACGAGGAGAATAATAACCACGACCTCCTCCCTCGCGGCCACCATGACCCCCACGGCTCCCATGAACACGACGAGTTTGCGTGAAAAGAGCCTGAGAAGTGTCAGGTGAAGGAACGGAAGGAGAAGAAGTATGTTTGGATTTTCGTGTTTCTTGAGCCAACAAGATTGAACGCAATTCAAAAAACGAAGGAAGAGGGGATTTTGAAGTCAAGAGAGTGACCAGATCATTGTATTCATTTGGAAGGCCATCCAAGATTTGCATGACGATATCATCATCACCCAGACACTGGCCAATGGAATCTAAATTAACAGCAATACTACAAATGGATTGAATATAGTCACTCATATACTACGAACCCTTTTTGGAATTGACAAAGGCTGAACGATACTCCATATATCGGTCTTGAACATGATCATGGAAGAGCTGTTCAACTGTTTGTTAGTAATATGCCCAAAAGCCAATCAATGGATGATCGTATATAGTCGTGTATATACATTAAGGTTATTCCAATAAATATGATTATGAGAAAATCGCTTGCACATATTTATAACCCTAGAGTATATATTTGATATATTCTTAAATGTCCCTAGTCGATTATTATTATGGATGGGTTATAATAATAAATTAAGACTAGCGTATGTCGAGAATTTATATGTGATATGAATTCTATATATGGGTACAAGTTGGAGAACTTGTGGACTGGACCGACCCACATAAGAATGCTACATGGAGCGTTATATGTTTGTCGATAGCGATTCTTATATGTATTGTCCTTAGACCTGAGATCGTCAAGGTTCCCAACATGTGAGTCATATACTTTGATATTATTCCTAGTCATCCGTAACTGGGTGGACTTAAGGGTAATCATTGGGTATATGATAAGTGTGTAGTGGGTTTTGTATGATCCAGAGGGGATTCGTCCAACCCATATAACGGGTATATTATCGGATGGTTTCTTGATAGAGTTGAACTGTAAATGCACGGCCGTGCTCGGATTGTGATATGGTGATATCATTGGTATCCATTTTACACAGTTAACTCGAGGATCAAGAAACCGAGATTAAACATATACGAGATTGACATATTCCATGTCTCGGTTTATTCTTGATAATGGGACGAAGACATGTTTTCGAGGCATTTAGAATCAGTACTGATCTTGTCGTTCGGGTAGCAATGATGTGTTGCTAGACGCCGCTCTTTGCTTATAATTGTAAATGAGTTTACAATTATTTCCGGACGTTACAAGTGCCTACAGGGTCACACACATACAGCCGTTGATTCGAGCAGGTGGTTGAACCATGGTTGGACCATGGTTTGACCAAGGTGTGGTTGGACCACGGTTGGATCATGATTGGACCGTGGTTGGACCAGGTCGTTTTTGGGCTGGTTTGGTTCAATTATTGTCAGAATAATTGACCAAACTTAGTGCTGTGATGAGTTGGTGTGTTGGTGCATTAGTGGGAGACATAATCATGTTGCTTAATGGTCCACCTTGTTGGCCATTAACTCCACTACATTATGCTTTTGATGGGGTTGAGTAATCTGATTACACTAGCCTTCCTCCTCACTTGCTTGAGAGTTTTCAGAGCTTTGAGAGTGTCTTGAGGTTTGAAATTTTCAGAGTCAAAACACACACACATCTTCTTGAGAAAGAAGAAAGAAAACACCACAAACACAACTCCCGGAAATCTGTTGCTAGCACACCAGTTCGGGAGAGCTCGGGCTGAAGTCGTGAGACGTTCTTCAGCCGGTTACAACGGTTCGTGTGGATACCGTAGAGGGGCGAGGCTTATGTCTGGGTTTTGCTGATTCCGGCACTTCAGTTAGGTGGAAGATCCTAACCGTGTAAGGTACGAAAAATTGTTATTCGGTTTATATGCTTCACATGTGTTCCTGTGTTGTTTCCGGAAATTCCGCTGCATGTTTTTCTTGTATATGAGTATCATATAGCATACCGGAAACTTACAGTGGTAGCGGAGCCTTCTTGTGAAGCTCTAAACCGTATAAGTGATGCATATGTCATATGATCATCTTAGTATGTGTTGTTTTCATTTTGTGTATGTGATATGCTAAATGATTTTGAACATGTTGATGTTGTGTTTTGTCAAATGAGTTTTGAAAAACAAGCACTTGATTGATATGAGATATTGATCAAGATGTTAATGGCAGTAAGTCGAAGAGTTCGACTAAGAAAAATCGAGTGTCGGTTTGTGTATCGAACGATTGTCGTTCTAGTACATCTAGGCCATAACATCGATGTTGGTGTGACCAACATCGATGTTGGCATGAGTTTAGCTTAGGCCGAACCTTCATAACATCGATGTTGTGTGACAAACATCGATGTTCTGATGAAGTGTAGCCTAGGCCGAATCTTCACAACATCGATGTTGTGTGACCAACATCGATGTTCTCATGCAAACACTCAACAACATCGATGTTAAGAGTTACAACATCGATGTTATTTGAGCTCGGCCAAATTGGTTTGAAGTTCCAGAATTCAAATAACATCGATGTTCAAGTTCCAACATCGACGTTATTGAGTTCCAGAAGTTCAAACATCGATGTTTAAGGTCAACATCGATGTTATAATGCTACTGCCAAAAATCTTGAACTTTCAAGTACTCAAAACATCGATGTTTAAGTGTTCAACATCGATGTTCTTGAGCTACTACCAAATAGTTTGGAGTTCAAGTACTCAAACATCGATGTTTAAGTGTTAACATTGATGTTCTATGCACTCGGAAACCTCCAACATCGATGTTTGATGGTCAACATCGATGTTCTGAGGGCTCGGCAACCTCCAACATCGATGTTTGATGGTCAACATCGATGTTTTGAGGGTTCGGCAACCTCCAACATCGATGTTTGAGTGTCAACATCGATGTTTTGCAGATTCGCAAACTCCAAACATCGATGTTGAAGGGTTCAACATCGATGTTGTGGAACCTAGTAACTTCAACTGCGAATTCGGGGCAGAAGGAGGCCGAATTGGTGTCTGGCCTGAACAGCAAAGTTGTAGCCCTACTTCTTAGCTTTCCAGGGACACCAAGTTTGCACAAATCCGAGCTCTACAGCTCTGGATATGGCCGAAATACTAAGTGCTGCCAAGTAGTTGGGAGAATCAGATTCTCAAAACATCGATGTTCAAGTTAGACATCGATGTTCACATGTATTTTTGGTTTCCAAATTTACATAACATCAATGTATGATTTGTTGATTATATGCATGTGATGTATGAACATATGTTGATGAAATATTAAGTTCTTAGTTGCCTTCCATGATAAGCACTCATCATTGCTTAGATCAACACTAGGTAGGTTTTGCCAAAGCAAGGTGCCTATGTTTATCCTAGCAAGGTGCGAGTGGATAATTGTAATATCTCGACTGCTTATTGTGGGTTTGGACTTAACTAAGTCATCTTAATAGGATTAAGGACTTAGAGGCAAGGGTTGAGTAATGTCTATGAGATAGATATGGACAAAGTGTTGTTCACTCAACTATCCAAGAGTTACATGAGATGTAATTGACAAGAGTTGTCTACCTAAATAGCTATGATGTAAGTGATCAGCCAAAGCTGACTTATATTGTGGTGAAATATGGATCTTGGCCTACTTATGATTATTTTGATTCATAGTAGGAGTATCATTTAATAGAATTCCTTGTTAAATGATTTTGTATACATGACTATTATTTGTGTGAGTTGATCATTGTTGTAGAGTTACCATGGCACAAAACACTAGCACATTATCATTGCGATCGGTCCTTGAGAAGGACAAGATGAATAGGAATAGTTTCCTAGAGTGGCATCACATTTTGAGGATAGTCCTCAAACAAGAAAAGAAATTGTATGTCCTTGAATGGCCTGTTCCTAATGAACCGGCGCCTAATGCTCTTAGGGCAGAATGAGATGCTTATAAGAAGCATGTTGATGATGCATTGGATGATTGCATGCCTTATGCTGATTACCATGGACTCTGAGCTTCAGAAGCAACATGAGAACATGGGGGCGTTCGATATGATCGAACACCTGAAAATGCTCTGTGTAGAGCAAGCAAGGCATGAGAGGTACGAGACCTCTAAGGCATTGTTCCAATGTAAGATGGCCGAGTCATCACCCGTGAGACCTCATGTGCTCAAGATGATTAGATACATTGAGAGCCTTGAGGGTCTTGGTTTCCTTGGCAAAGGAAAGGGTAAAGCAAAGTTTAACAAGAAGAAGAAATGTACCAAATGGTTTGGTGCATGTACATCTTCTTGTTCTCATGTGCTGAATCCCATGGGTGGTGTTGCAAAGGTAGGAAATTGTTTCCGTTGCAACAAACCATGCCATTAGAAGCGCAACTACCCTGTTTACCTTGAAAAGGTAAAGAAGCAGAGGGGAAGTGAGACTTCCGCTTCAGGTATTTTGTTATAGAGGCTAATATCTCTACCTTTGCATCATGGGTACTAGATACCGGATGTGGTTCTCACATTTGTGGAAATGTGAAGGAACTGAGAAAGAGTAGGAGATTGGCTAAGGGTGAGATAGACCTACGCTTCGGAATTGGAGCAAGAGTTGCTACATTAGTCGTAGGGACTTTCTATCTATCCTTACCTAGTGTTTTGGTTTCAGAACTAGACAATTGTTATTATGTACCTACCATAAGTAGGAATTTGATTTCTGTGTCTTGTATGGACAAGAAAGGTTTTTTCATTGATAATAAAGAACAATTGTTGTTCTATTTATTTCAATGAAGATTTATTATGGTGGTGCATGTTAAACGATGGTTTGTATGTTCTAAACCAAGAAACGCTTGTCTATAACGTTAATACGAAGAAGGTTAGAATGAATGAAGTACAGAGTCAACTCGGAAATGTATTAAAATGCTTCGATCTGATCGAGGAGGTGAATAGTTAGACCGAGAGTTTCTTGATCATCTAAAGGGTTATAGTATAGTATCACAACTTACTCCACCGGGTACGCCTCAATGGAATGGTGTATCCGCTAGGAGGAACAGAACCTTGTTAGTCATGGTTCATTCTATGATGGGTCAAGCTGACCTTCCTTCTCCATTTTGTGGACATGCATTATTGAGTGCTGCATTTACACTTTACCGTGTTCCATCTGAATCGGTCAAAAAGACACCATCTGAGATATGAACTGGGAAGCATCCCAATTTGTCTTTTATTAGGATTTGGGGTTATGAGGCTTACGTAAGACGTGAAGCATCAGATAGACTCGGTCCTAAATCCGACAAGTGCCTTTTGTATGATACCTTAAAGAGTATTGTTTCTATAATCCCATAGAGCACAAAGTGTTTGTGGCTCCGACTGCTATTTTTCTAGAAAGATAGTTCATTTCTAGAAGAATCAGTGGGAGGAAATAGAACTCGAAGAAGTTCGAGATATAGAGGCTGAGATGGAACAAGGACAGGATCCGCAAGTTGTTGTAGATGAGAATCCTGTACCTGTAACACATGGACCGCGTAGGTCAGATAGGATTCGGTATGAGTCTGAGAGATATGGATTTCTCATAACTCACACTGGAGATGTGATGCTCATAGGTGAGGATGAGCCCACTTCCTATCAGCTGGCCATTATGGGTCTGGACTCCAAGAAGTGGCTTTAAGCCATGAATTCGGAATTGGAATCCATGTATGAAAAACAAGGTATGGACCTTGGTTGATCCACCTGAAAGGGTAAAACCTATAGGGTGCAGATGGGTCTTTGTGAAATACCGACATGGATGGTAATGTGATTACCTTTAAAGGGCAATTGGTTGCGAAAGGTTTCAAGCTAGTTCATGGTATTGACTATGATGAAACTTTCTCACCAGTCGCTATGGTTAAATCCATCCGGATTCTATTAGGCTATAGCTGCATACCACGATTATATGAGATATGGCAAATGGATGTCAAAAACCGTTTTCCTTAAACGAAAATCTTTTAGAGGATGTGTATATGACACAACCTGAAGGTTTTGTCGATCCAAAGATTGCCAATATGGTATGCAAGTTGCAAAAGTCTATTTATGGACTTAAGCAAGCTTCAAGGAGTTGAAATCTTCGTTTTAATGAAGTAATCAAAGAGTTTGGTTTCATTAAAAGTGAAGATGACTCATGTGTTTACAAGAAGGTTAGTGGGAGCACTATTGTTTTCTTGTTACTTTATGTTGACGACATTCTACTCATTGGGAATGATATTCCGACACTACAGTCTGTAAAGACTTGGTTAGGAAGAATTTCTCAATGAAGGACTTAGGAGGAGCTACCTAAGTGTTAGGTATAAAGATCTATAGAGATAGATCCAAAAGGCTTCGCGGGCTAAGTCAGAGTACATATGTTGACAAGGTGCTAAAGAGGTTTAGCATGCAAGATTCCAAGAAGGTTTTCTTGCCCATGTCACATGGCATATCTCTCTCAAAGAATCAATGTCCTAGTACGGCTAAGGAGAGAGAGCGGATGAGTAAGATCCCTTATGCTTCTGCAATAGGATCTGTCAGGTATGTCATGCTATGTACTAGACTGGTTGTCGCTTATGCTTTGAGTGTCACAAGCAGGTGCCAATCTGCAGTGAAAGTCACTGGACAACAGTTAAGAATATCCTTAAGTACTTGAGAAGTACTAAGGATGCATTCCCGGTTTACGGAAGCGTTGATGGGCTTGTTGTAAAGTGTTACAAGGATGCTAGCTTCCAAACTGGCAGGGATGTTTTTAGATCGCAATCAGGTTATGTGTTTTTGTCTTGGAGGTGGCGCTGTTTGCTGGAAGAGTTCCAAGCAAGAAACAGTTGCTGACCCTACGACTGAGGCTATACAAAGTTCCACTGAGAACTATGTATCATATCTTTTGACTAAGCCTCTCACACAACGGAAGCATAATGGTCATGCTACATCCATTTGTATTAGATACATGGATGATTGGCTTTAGTGCAAGCGGGAGATTGTTAGTAATATGCCCAAAAGCCAATCAATGGACGATCGTATATAGTCGTGTATATACATTAAGGTTATTCCAATAAATATGATTATGAGATAATCTCTTGCACATATTTATAACCCTAGAATATATATTTAATATATTCTTAAATGTCCCTAGTCGATTATTATTATGGATGGGTTATAATAATAAATTAAGACTAGCGTATGTCGAGAATTTATATGTGATATGAATTCTACATACGGTTACAAGTTGGAGAACTTGTGGACTGGACTGACCCACATAAGAATGCTACATGGAGCGTTATATGTTTGTCGATAGCGATTCTTATATGTATTGTCCTTAGACCTGAGATCGTCAAGGTTCCCAACATGTGAGTCATATACTTTGATATTATTCCTAGTCATCCGTAACTGGGTGGACTTAAAGGTAATCATTGGGTATATGATAAGTGTGTAGTGGGTTTTGTATGATCCAGAGGGGATTCGTCCAACCCATATAACGGGTATATTATCGGATGGTTTCTTGATAGAGTTGAACTGTAAATGCACGGCCGTGCTCGGATTATGATATGGTGATATCATTGGTATCCGTTTTACACAGTTAACTCGAGGATCAAGAAACCAAGATTAAACATATACGAGATTGACATATTCCATGTCTCGGTTTATTCTTGATAATGGGACGAAGACATGTTTTCGAGGCATTTAGAATCAGTATTGATCTTGTCGTTCGGGTAGCGATGATGTGTTGCTAGACGCCGCTCTTTGCTTATAATTGTAAATGAGTTTACAATTATTGCCGGATGTTACAAGTGCCTACAGGGTCACACACATACAGCCGTTGATCCGAGCAGGTGGTTGAACCGTGGTTGGACCATGGTTTGACCAAAGTGTGGTTGGACCACGGTTGGATCGTGGTTGGACCGTGGTTAGACCAGGGTCGTTTATGGGCTGGTTTGGTTCAATTATTGTCAGAATAATTGACCAAACTTAGTGATGTGATGAGTTGGTGTGTTGGTGCATTAGTGGGAGACATAATCATGTTGCTTAATGGTCCACCTTGTTGGCCATTAACTCCACTACATTATGCTTTTGATGGGGTTGAGTAATCTGATTACACTAGCCTTCCTCCTCACTTGCTTGAGAGTTTTCAGATCTTTGAGAGTGTCTTGAGGTCTGAAATTTTCAGAGTCAAAACACACACACATCTTCTTGAGAAAGAAGAAAGAAAACACCACAAACACAACTCCCGGAAATCTGTTGCTAGCACACCAGTTCGGGAGAGCTCGGGCTGAAATCGTGAGACGTTCTTCAGCCGGTTACAACGGTTCATGTGGATACCGTAGAGGGGCGAGGCTTATGTCTGGCTCTTGCTGATTCTGACACTTCAGTTAGGTGGAAGATCCTAACCGTGTAAGGTACGAAAAATTGTTATTCGGTTTATATGCTTCACATGTGTTCCTGTATTGTTTGCGGAAATTCCGCTGCATGTTTTTCTTGTATATGAGTGTCATATAGCATACCGGAAACTTACACTGTTAACCAAACCTCTCGCGCAATAGGAGAGGATCCTGGACGGACAATATGTTTGAGAATAACAGGACTAATTATGGCATAAATCCACATCACAATGATGCTGTTTATTTGGTGCCATTGGGTGTAAAGTGGGTTCGGTTCTAGTGGTTTATCTTGAGTGGCAGCAGGTAGTAAAGCATCCGAAGGCACACTAGTTCCATTGACGTGATCTAAAATTGATGGGATCGAAAAACAGTGTAGAGAAGGCTTTGCCAGACAAAAAAATTACTAAAATCTAGTTTTGCAGGAACATATTTTTGGATGTTACTAATGCTAAGCACATAATGAGGAGTAGCACTAGACGCAAAGACAGTAAAGGCTGAGGAAGAAGAAGAAGAGGAGGTGGTAGAACTAGAAAGAGCAGAAGAAGATGAAGTCGGTGAAGTAAACATGGTGAATAGATGCTTCAAAGAATGAATATTGGCTCCGCTACCATGAAAGATACGAATACCAGGATGGCGAACTTGTTGTAAGTGTGAACATGTTGTCGTTATTTTGGCATATCCCACATCAATGGGAAGTATGGTAAGGGGGGTATGAAAATGCTATAAAAGAAACCCCTCTCCTTCCCTTAGATATCATCCCAAACACTTTGAGTATAGTTGTATACCAACAATTGTTCAAAACACTCTTCTCTTAGTAAAGCGAGCAGGCCTCCTTAGTGGTGCTCCGGAGACATAGGCAAAATTGGTCGAACTCCGTTATCAATTTTTGAGTGCGTTCTTTTATTATTCCGCCTTTAATTTTTGCATTTGTTTATTTTGCTTAGTATTCAAGATTGGCTAGCTAAGCCGCCTTATCTCTTTGTTGGCTGGCAAAGCCGCCTTGTTCTATTTGTTTGCCGGCTAAGCAGCCTTTGTCGGGTGTTAGTTGTGAATTATAACACCGTGCAAGTGAGTCCTGTCTAGGAGGCTGTGTTTTAAGTGAACCACTATTCCTCCAGTCTTTCCTGGGGATTTATCTTGGAATGATAATTCTGTCTAAGGAGATAGGGTAGGCCATCTTTCCTGGAAATTATCGAATCAGTTAAATTCACTTGTTGTGGGGAAATTACTCGAGTTTCCCCAACAAGTGGTAGCGGAGCCGAAGGTTCGTGCTTTGGGCTATTTGAAATTGTTGAATATTATCTTTTGATTTTGTAATGGCAGAAGCAGGTTCAAGACAAGCTACATCAAGTACACAGTCAGGAGAGATGGCTTCCACATCCAGATGGTCGAGGATCCCAGTATCTAGTTCGAAGCTTGCTGTGGAGATATTTGACGGTACCGGTCATTTTGGCATGTGGCAGTGTGAGGTCCTTGACTTGCTATTCCAGCAGGGACTTGATGTTGCTATTGAAGAAGAGAAACTTGACGATATCAATAACAAGGAGTGGGCCGACATAAACAAGTTGGCATGCGGAACAATTCGATCGTGTTTGTCCAGGGAGCAGAAATATGCATTAAAAAATGAAGTTTCTACACACAAACTATGAAAGGCATTGGAAGACATCTTCTTGAAGAAGAGTGGTCAGAATAAGCTTCTGATGAAGAAGAGATTGTTCCGGTTCGAGTATCGACCAGGTTCTACGATGAATGAACATATCACTTTGTTTAAAAAATTAGTAGCAGACCTGTTCAATTTAGACGTAGTATTTGAAGATGAAGACTTGGCTTTGATGCTCTTATCATCTCTTCCCGATGAATTCGAGCACCTGGAGACTACGCTACTTCATGGAAAGGAGAATGTATCATAGGAGGCTGTATGTTCTGCTTTGTACAGTCAAGTTGAGACAACAAGATAAAGTGAAGAACAAAGCACCTGCAGAAGATGAAGCCTTAGTGGCTAGAGGACGACAGCAAGGCCAGTCAAAAGGGAGAAGAGGAAGATCCAATTCAAGAAGCAAAGTTTCCAAAGATGAGTGTGCCTTTTGTCATGAGAAAGGGCATTGGAAGAAAGACTGTCCGAAGTTGAAAAAGAAGGGAAAGACTCCACAAGATGCAAATGTTGCAGAATGCAAGAATGATGCAGAGTCAGACACTTCTTTAGTTGCTTCACCTTCAACATCACACGTTGATGAGTGGATTTTGGATTCTGGTTGCACCTACCTTATGTGCCCCATTCGGGAATGATTTTTTGACCTAGAAGAGCTCAATGGCAGGGTTGTTTTCATGGGTAATGACAATCCATGTAAAACAGCCGCGATAGGTTCAATCAAGCTGAAAAACCATGATGGATCCACCAGAATTTTGAGAGATGTTCAATATGTTCCAAAGTTGAAGAAGAATCTCATTTCTTTAGGGGTCTTAGAATCAAAAGGTCTAGTTGTCACTATCCGAGATGGAATTCTTAAAGCAACATCAAGAGCATTGGTGATGTTAAAAGGTGTGAGGAAGAATAATCTGTATTACTACCAAGGTAGTATAGTAATTGGGGCAGTTGCAGCAGTAACTTCTGGAAGCAAGAAGGATGCAGAGGCAACGAAGCTGTGGCATATGCATTTGGTACATGCTGGTGAAAAATCCTTGCAGATTCTTGCCAAGCAGGAATTGTTGAAAGGTGCAAAGACTTGCAAATTGGAATTTTGTGAGCATTGTATTCTGGGAAAGAAATGAAGAGTGAAGTCTGGCATTGCTATCCACGATACCAAGGGGATTTTGGACTATATGCATTCAGATGTGTGGGGACTAGCCAAGAATCCATCTCTTGGAGGTAGACACTATTTTGTCACTTTTATTGATGATTTTTCCAGAAGAGTGTGGGTGTTTACAATGAAAAAGAATGATGAAGTGCTTGGGATTTTCCTTAAATGGAAAACTCAGGTTGAGAACCAGATAGGAAGGAAGATTAATGTTCTCCGAACAGACAATGGTGGAGAATATACGAGTGATCCTTTCTTGAAGATATGCCAAGATTGTGGCATAGTTCGGCACTTCACAGTCAGAAAAATACCACAGCAGAACGGGGTGTCAGAGCGTATAAACAAGACAATGGTGGAGAAAGTTCATTGTATGCTGTCTAATGCTGGGCTAGGCAGAAATTTTTGGGCTGAGGCTGTGACATACGCTCAACATCTTGTTAATCGTTTGCCACATTCTGCTTTAGGTGGCAAGACCCCTTTGGAGATATGGTCTGGAAAACCTGCTACAGATTATGATTCTTTGCGTGTGTTTGGCTCTACTACATACTACCATGTGAATGAATCAAAGTTAGATCCACGAGCAAAGAAGGCTTTATTTATGGGTCTTAATGCTTGAGTGAAGGGATACCGTCTTTGGTGTCTAGAGGCAAAGAAGACTATTATCAGTAGGGATGTTACCTTTGATGAATCTGTCAAGTTGACTAAGGTAAATCCAGAAGAAACTGGTTGTACTTCACAGCAGGTGGAGTGTGTATCAAAGCAGATGGAGTTTGAGCCTACTATGCTGATCCCAGTTAAGAACACCAATAGTGACTCTCCATTGACAGAGGAGGAGTCAGATGAAGAAGAGGTTCCGACCCAAGAACCTACGCAGCAGTTCGAGTCAATTGCCACTAGTAGACCATGACGAGAAAGGAGAAAACCAGAACGTCTCATTGAACGGTGGCCTATGCACTTCCAGTCGTTGATGATGTTCCTTCCACTTTTTCAGAAGTCATTCGGAGTTCTGAAAGTAGCAGTTGGAAAGAAGCAATGGAGGAGGAGATGAAATCTCTTCAGAAGAACAAAACACGGAAGTTGACACAACTACCGAAGGGAAAGAAGACAATTGGATGCAAATGGGTATTTACTAAGAAAGAAGGATTTCCTAACAAGTGTAATGTTTTCTACAAGGCAAGATTGGTGGCCAAAGGCTATGCTCAGAAGGAGGGAATTGATTATAATGAAATATTTTCTCCAGTTGTGAAGCATTCCTCCATTAGAATTTTGTTGGCCTTGGTAGCACAGTTGAATTTGGAGCTAGCTCAACTTAATGTGAAGACCGCATTCTTACACGGTGACTTGAAGGAGGAAATCTATATGACTCAGCCCGATGGATACAAAGTTGCTGGTAAAGAAAATTGGGTGTGCAAACTAGACAAGTCGTTGTATGGTTTGAAGCAATTAGCAAGACAGTGATACAAATAATTTGACAAGTTTATGTTGGGTCAGAAGTACACAAGGAGCAAATACGACCATCGTGTGTATTTGAGAAGACTACAAGATGGGTCCTACATCTATCTACTCTTGTACGTTGATTATATGCTAATAGCTGCAAAGAGCCAAGTTGAAATTGACAAGTTGAAGGCTCAGTTGAGTAGAGAGTTCGAGATGAAGGATTTGGGAGAAGCCAAAAAGATTCTCGGCATGGAGATAAGCAGAGACAGAGAGGGCGGCAAGTTTTGGCTAACACAAAAAGAGTATTTGAAGAAAGTACTACAACATTTTGGCATGAATGAAGGGTCAAAACTTGTAGGTACTCCACTTGCTCCTCATTTGAAACTCTTCAGCTAGTTATCTCCGCAGACAGATGAAGAATGAGAATACATGGCAAAAGTCCCTTATGCTAATGTAGTCGGAAGCTTGATGTATGCGATGGTGTGTACGAGACCAGATATTTCATAAGCTGTTAGTGTTGTAAGTAGATACATGCATGATCCTAGCAGAGATCATTGGCAAGCTGTGAAATGGATTCTTCGGTATATCAAAGATACCGTAGACGTTGGCTTAATGTTTGAGCGGGATGAATCACTTGGTCAAGGAGTGATTGGATATTGTGATTCTGACTATGCAGGAGATTTAGATAAGCGAAGATTGATGACGGGCTATTTGTTCACTTTAGCAAAAGCCCCTATCAGTTGGAAGTCCACTTTACAGTCAACGGTGGCTTTGTCTACAACGGAGGCAGAGTATATGGCTATTACAAAAGCTGTGAAGGAGGCAATTTGGCTTCATGGGTTGCTAAAAGACTTGGGAGTTGGTCAGAAACAACTTGTAGTATATTCTGACAGTCAGAGTGCTATTCATTTAGCGAAGAATCAAGTCTTTCATGCACGGACGAAGCACATTGATGTTCGCTATCATTTTGTGCGGGAAATTCTCGAAGAAGAAGAGACACTTCTCCAGAAGATTTTGACTACGGAGAATCCTGCAGATTTGTTGACCAAGGTGGTGACGAAGGCCAAGTTTAAACATTGTTTAGACTTGGTCAATATCCTGCGTTTTTGAGTTGGCGCTAGATGGCGCGAGTTGGAAGCACCGGGAAGGCTGTTCCTTATTTGGTTGAGAAGATTGCAATCGGTGGGAATACAAATAACACCAAGGTGGAGATTGTTGTAAGTGTGAACATGTTTGTTGTTATTTTGGCATATCCCACATCGATGGGAAGTATGGTAAGGGGGGTATGAAAATGCTATAAAAGAAACCCCTCTCCTTCCCTTGGATATCATCCCAAACACTTTGAGTATAGTTGTATACCAACAATTGTTCAAAATACTCTTCCCTTAGTAAAGCGAGCAGGCCTCCTTAGTAGTGCTCCAGAGACGTAGGGAAAACTGGCCGAACTCTGTTATCATTTTTTGAGTGTGTTCTTTTATTATTCCGCCTTTAATTTTTGCATTTGTTTATTTTGCTTAGTATTCAACATTGGCTGGCTAAGCCGCCTTTTCTCTTTGTTGGCTGGCAAAGCCGCCTTGTTCTATTTGTTGGCCGGTTAAGCCGCCTTTGTCGGGTGTAAGTTGTGAATTATAACACTATGCAAGTGAGTCCTGTTTAGGAGGCTGGGTTTTAAGTGAACCACTATTCCTCCAGTCTTTTCTGGGAATTTATCTTGAAATGATAATTCTGTCTAAAGAGATAGACTAGGCCATCTTTCCTAGAAATTATCGAATCAGTTAAATTCACTAGTTGTGGAGAAATTACTCGAGTTTCCCCAACAAAACTGTGTTGTGTATTTGTATTGCTATGGACACAGAAGTCTTGAAGTTACAAGAATCCTAATTACATATCATAACTAAAGAGTGCTAATTTATCACTTATCTAATACAAACCACACGAAAGAAAATAAACTCCCAATGGATACAACACAAACAGTTACCACAAGACACCAACTTCTCCACTGTCGATAATAAGATCGGTGGTGCGTCTCCAACTACATTGCTTTAAGTTTTCCTCCTCGTCTTTTTATATTTTTTTCTTTATTCATTTCTATAATATGCATTGTGGCATAGCCGACTGAGATTTTTGTTTGAGACTAATAATATTGGTAGGCACTTCTCATATTGCCCTCACCTTGATTTTATTTCCCGAGTATGATAGTCCTAAATTATTGACCCAAACTATACACAGTAAGGCAATTATATAGAAGTTGAAATTATTCCAAGTCACAGGGGGACAGGATGAATGAGTACAGAAGATACAAAATCTTTGAGTACAGTCGGTGCATGTGTGTAGCCATCTTCTTCCTTATAGACAACGTCAATTACCCGGGTGAGGTTTAGAATCAGCGTCAGGAAAGGCAACGGGACAGGGGTTGGGCGTAGGCACTCTTCGTTGATATGCTTCCATGCTTGTACTACTCGCCTTCGAAATTCTTGTTTGGTTTCTTCTTCTGTCACCCCATGTTGCTTCATATAGCACTCCACTGCTGAAGCAACGTGCCCTCTCTTTTGCTCCAACTAACATTAACAATAATTTTTTGTGAGAATGAAAGGAAAATTAAGAAGAAAGAATGGAGATAAAATCTAAAATTTAACAAATGGAAACGCAGCCTACACGTCCAGTATCTAATCATGAATATATGCTATATATAGAATGTCATAGTTCAAATCGACCTTATTACATTGTAGAAAGTAATTATGTCTGTAGTTTTTTTTTAGTTTCACATATTTTGTAATTAATATTAATACTATGTACCTTGTGGGAGACCATGTCATCCATGAGTCTGCAGACTACTGTGGAGGCAGTAAGAACTTTTGGCTCACCACATAACCAATCAAACAATTCCCTGTTGGCATTACCCATTCCGATAAAAGACGTAGTAGCTAACAATGGATAGCCCGAGGAAACTAAAGCGATTGAAAGGTACTCCTCCATTGTTGGAGGCTCGTCTTTTTGCAACCATTTGGATTCAAGGAAGTAGGCTCGCGCTTGTTTTTTCATCTGACAAACACAGGAAAGGGAAACCGAGTCCCATGTAGAGAAACTTCCATATTTGATCAAGGATATTAAAAAGGACACCAAGACATTAATTAATAAGTCCAGAATTGATCTTACTAACATCAACAATTAAGAAGCTTTTCTTGTCCCAGCAATCAGAAACACAAATAGGCTCAAACTAAAGACTAACAAGCAGTGATATGTGCGACTTACTGCTTCTTTTGCGTAGTAGACCCTGTATGATATTTCTTCATTGGCCATGTTTTCCTCTATTTCGCTGTAGACATCAATCTGTGCTTTGTAATATATCTTCATGTACTCGGGCAGCTCCTCTGCGGGAGCCTCGTCCCATCTGGAAATAAAAAATGTTCACTTCTACTGCGTTTCAATTCTTATACACATTTCCTGCCCTTATAACAAGCACTGGTACTAACGATAATGTTCACGTATCGCATAATGAATGGCTCTTTATGTGAGGATGTGATGATACTGAAACTAACCTCTCAATTGCTTCAGTGAATAGCTCAAGCTCTTCTGGTGTACCATAGACATCGTAAATATCATCCATAACCGAAGTCATTGCAATCACTTTGGTGAGTATCCTTCTTGCCAAGTCGTACTCAGGCTCAAAGTACACTCGCAGTATCCAGAAGTAGCACTCTATCAATCTATCTCTCGCAAAAGGCAGCTTCTTTGGAAAATCTAATTCTTTCCACCACCTATAGCAACAATATACGCTTGTCACTTGGGAATGAAGAAGCAATATATAAAAAACTGAGAAGCTAACTAATGCAGCATACTTGGAAATGTCGCTTAGTTCCTTCTGGTGCATTTGTTGCAGTAGGTTGAAGTCTAACTTGGCAAAATATAGCAGAGTACCATCGCACCAAGCCTGTTCTTGGTAGACAGTGAAGTAATGCCTGGCCTGCAGCCTTGGAATGTTCTTCCGGATAGGTTGTTTTAAAGCATGTCTTATTTGTGCTGAAAGTGGAGAACTCAAATGGTTTGACATGGATTCAGGTGAGTGGTGGTGAACTCAAGAGCATCTTCTAGAATCTCTTCTCCATGGACCCTGAAATGTGTAGCCTCATACAAGCTAGCATGCCTTCAATGTCACCTTTAAGGATCTCTTTGAATTTCCCTTGGCTGTCCTTGAATTTGTTGAATACATCTGCCTCACCACCCAAAGGTCCAAATATAAAAGCTGCATCTATATTTATAAACAAATATATTTTCTCTTTTATTTATATTATATTTCTTTTCTTTTCTTTATTTCTCTTTATAAACTAACGTGGGTATAACTCTCTTTAACGTTAGTGTTTTTCTTTTTTCTTTTTTCCATTTACACATAACACAAACTCGATGCCTAATTGGTTAAGGAAAACAAGTGTCAAACTATTTGAACCTACCACATGTTGGTGATGGGCTCTAAATTTTGTTGAAGCAAAATATGAAAAAGAAGAGGGAGAGCAGAGCAGGGTCGTGGACCAACGTACCGCATGACACTCTGAATCCCTGATTTCTGAGTAGACGAAATGTGAGAGAAATGATGTATAAGCTATTACCCATATGGCTATCATCAGAGGATTGGTTGAAGGAACTGTTGATATCTGTTAATATTTTGCTAATCTCACTCTCAAAATGGTAAGCGATGCCTAAGAGTTGGATGGCATCAATCAATTGGAGTTTTTCTGAAACCTCATCGACCTTTGCCATTAGCATCCTTCTCACTTCTTCCTTCAGTTCTCCATGCTCCATATTATTTTTCTTTTCAGTTTCGTGCAGGGGCAGAAAAGCAAGGATTAATATGCCATAATTAATTAGAGAATATCACACCGTAAGTATACTTTTTTATTAAAAAAAAAAAACCATGGCCCGGGGGTATATGACCACAAAAAAGGAGAAAAAGTTATTTTGAGAGAATAGAAAGTAGCATTAATTTTTACCGAAGAGTGGGAGGAAGCATATGAGAGGAAATGGTCACCCCATATGCTAGGTTGAAATCCTGCAGATCGTCGTTCAGGATTGGGTTGGGAGACTTGGATAGGAAAACTGGAGAGTGGAATCTGTACCGACATTTCCCCCAACAATTTCCAAGTCTCGACCAAGATGTTAGAATATATGTTTGCTAGTCAATTTGGAAGTACTAGGTACCAGGTGTTTTTTTTATATGAACTAGGTACCAGGTGCTGGGTATAGGGTTTTCGCTGGGAATTATTTATAGGCACCTGAAAAGAGTGAAAGGACTTTTTTTGTGATCCTGAATCTCTCATTTGTCCGATTGTGTCCCCAAATTTTTTTTTCCTAGTTAAATACCTCCAGTCTCATATGAGTCGCAATTGTACCTCCGGTAATCCAATTGGTGATGTGGCACCTTGCCCGAATTTGTTAGACACGGGACATGATTGGTGACGCAGGTAATTTCAAAATTTAGAAATTATATTTGTCATCAATTATGGCCCAACATATGTCCAATTAACTCGTTTTAGGCCTTTTTGGGGGTCCCAATAACCTTATGCCATAGACTTTGCAACTGGTGGGGAGCTAGCCGGGTGTGAGCTAGAGATGGCAAAAATCTCCACTGATGCAGAGATCTCATGGGATTTCCCGCCGCGGGGACAGAGATGGGGACGATTGACCTATAGGAATGGGGATAAGGAGAATTTTCAATCCGAGACTAATTTGGGGATGTGGATGGAGATCCTAATATCCACTTCGTGGGGACCCGTAAAAATATAAAATAACGATTTTACCCTTCTAGTTAATCCATATATAAATATAGATATTTTAAGTTTGGATTTTTAACCATTTTGTTCAAATATAAAACAAAAAAGGTAAAAAAATAATATAATGTAGACCGGTTCACTTTAATACACTTACTTTATTGTATTTTTCTTTATCATGCTGGTTGGATTTGAATCTTTTGGTGGTAATATAACTCATATAACTAAAATATGTACGGTTTTCAATTAATTTGTATCAGTACTTGATTTGAGTTTAAGTCATAAATTAAAATTTTTTATTTAAAATGTAATATTTGACAAATAATAATGTAAATATCTTTATTGACATTATATAATTATAACAAAATAAGACTTTTTATAAATATATTTCTTAGTCAATTTAATAATTCAATTCAAATTTGATTTATACCAAACAGGAACTGAGTTCAATTTTCTATTTTCTAAAACCATACCAAACACACGAATTGATTTCATAATGAATTCAAATCATAAATTATTAATGAATTGAATTCATTTCATTACTGATTTGATACCAAAAGATGATTTTCTTGCATCCAAAACATCAGTTTCAAGTATCTTTGTCCGACTGAAATTCACGACTTTTGACTATCCAAAATTAGACAATATTGCGCACATAATTAGGAAGCTCTCCTATTATATGCTCTGTACACAAAACAAAGATTAAAATGTCCTTAACTAAAAGATATTAGGTTCCTTATTATTTAAGTCAATGACCATTAGTCATTTTCTACATCATTCTTTCAAAAAGGCCTACTTAAAAAATTTTATTATGTATTACAATAATGCTAGAATTTTTTTTGATATAAACGAAGTTTTATTAATATAAATTACCAAATATGATCACACAAGCAGCCATCACAGAGATGACTCCTAATCAAAATACATCATTACATGATCAACAAAAATAGATCCATTTTTTACCTCCATTTTTTTGCTCCAAATTTTGCTAAAAGATAAATTTTTCCGTGATGATCCTTCATTCGTTCCAAAAATTAATGAAAAAAGGACGAAAACATTTTGTCTCTCATGGTTATCATTGTATAGT
Organism: Turnera subulata; assembly: GCA_028386065.3. Taxonomy (NCBI): domain Eukaryota; kingdom Viridiplantae; phylum Streptophyta; class Magnoliopsida; order Malpighiales; family Passifloraceae; genus Turnera; species Turnera subulata. The sequence continues at coordinate 19,499 of JAKUCV010005704.1, read as the reverse complement.
GATGCAAAAATTGCATCATCTATAATCTGATAATGGGTGACATGTTATAATTCGTAGAATAAATAATTCTTTTCGTCACAAAATTTTTCCCTCCACATTTTTAGTCCAAATTTTGTTAAAAAATAAAATTTTCCGTGATGATCCTTCAATCGTCCCAAAAATTAATGAAAAAAGGACAAATATATTTTGTCTCTCATGGTTATTATTGTGTAGTGCTGCAAAAATTACGTCATCTATAATCTAGTGATTGGTGACATGTTATAATTCGTACATTATATAATTCTTTTCGTCACTAAATGTTTCCCTCCTTATTTTTTTCTCCAAATTTTTTCAAAAGTTAAATTTTTGGAATAAAGTGTGTTTTCATCCTTGTATTAGACCTCAAAGTTATAAGTCATCCCTCTATTAGATTTCGGCTTGTTTTCATCCCTCTATTTGTGAATTTTGCCTTATTTTCATCCTTGTGTTCGCCTTTTTGGCTTATTTAGAGGGATGAAAACAAGCCAAAACCCGTGGACAAAGGGATGAAAACAGACCAAAACCAATACAAGGATGACTTTCAACTTTATGGTCTAACATAAGGAAGAAAAAAGGCTGTAATCCTTAAATTTTTCAGTGATGTTCCTTCAGTCGTCCCCAAAATTAATGAATTAGGGACGAAAATATTTTGTCTCTCATGGTTTTTATTGTATAGTGATGTAAAAGTTGCGTCATCTACAGTCCAATGATTGGTGACGTGTTATAATTCGTAGATTAAGTAATTCTTTTCGTCACTAAATTTTTCCCTCCATATTTTGGCGCCAAAAATTTTTGGCTCTAATTTATTAGTGACGAATTAGGGTGACGCAAATGACTTTTGTCACCAAATGATACTTTTGGAGACAAAATGTTAATTACTTGTGATGAATTGACCTCGTCACAAAAAAAAAAATTATACTGGTGACATATTATCCATTTTTCATCACCAAAAACCCATTTTAGGAGACGAATTCCAGAACGTCATCAGAAAAAATGTCCCCAAAGAATGAATTTGTTGTAGTGGGAGTAAAAGGATAAGTAGAGACAAACATAAACATAAATACAACGCACCAAAGCATGACACTGTCTGCACAAACACCGATAAGACGCCTTAGCCCATATAAAGATCTGTATCAACACAAACTCCTAGTCTCCAACACTGACATCAATCCACATCCTTGCCTTAGAAACTACTTTGCTCCTAGCCATCCAGATGTTCCAAATACATCACCCATAAAACACCATTGCAGTCATGCAATCCCTGGATGCCATACTCATAGAATGACACAAACAAATGTGTTATAAATAAATTATGGTGAATGACCATCAGTAAAACTCATTTTTACCATACCTGTATTTACCTGCGGTAATACTTTACCCACACACCTATTTTTCACATGGTTTTTATTCATCTACCTATCTACCACAATTGTCATCATCTTCACTATCTAAATCCATGTGATTTTAATTCTTATAATCCAACCTAACTTATTTATTTTTATCCTCCCTTTTTTACCTCTAAATACCCCAATTTTATAACAAAATAGTGAAGTTCATCCCCCAACTTATCAAGCTTGTATTATTCCATCAAGTAGTGAAGTTCATCCCCCAATTTTATAACAAAATGCATATTTTTGGAAACACAGACATAATCAGATTTAACACTACATATCCCTTTCTTTTTACTATCTTCAACCTATCTCCATAAATCAAGCTCCTCAACTATAAAATCCACATTAACCAGCTCCCTATTTTCCGCATCAACTTCAACCGCTTCCTCTGACAATAACTGACGCCTCCAATAGAAAAAATCACTTATGGCAACCATTCAAGAGACCTAACCTAACCTCCATAGTATTTAGACCAAACACCCCACGAATAGCAAATCTAATGCCCCTCCTCACTTCTCGTTCCACCACTATCCAATTTCTGCCAACAACACGCCTAAAAATAATTGAGAAGATCAATATCCCAGGGAATCAGGGAATTGTGAAGCCCTAAGAATTACCAATTGAGATGACCTCCACGAAAAAAAAAAAAGGGTTTTTCTATCTTGTGCCCTACGGGCACATGATAAGACACTAAGAAAGGAAATACAATTTCCCAATTAATGAACATCATTTTCTTGGTGACTGAAATAACCCTCCAAAAAAGTAATTTGCATAATATAATTAATATAAGACATAACAGTGAGAGGTTATTTCATTCACTAAAAAAATGATGCTTATTAATTGGGAAATTGTATTTCCTTTCTTAGTGTCTTATCATGTGCCCCTAGGGCACAAGACAGAAAAACCCAAAAAAAAATACTACCTCATTTTTATTTATTATTTCTAAAATTAGAATTTTTCCAATCACAAAAATCTTTACCTATTAATTTTTTATGATCTCTTTCCTTTCTTTTTTTTTTCCCCCTCTTTCCTTTGTCGAATTTCCAAAAAGCCCATTTCCAATCACAATTGTTTTGTGCAAATCCAATGGCGTTAGCTAAGGTGAGATAGACAATACTAACCATAATGATAACGAAAATTGGGGAGCTCTAAAGAGTACAGAAACTATACCTGATGAGGATTCATTATGTTGATAAAAAATCTGAAACGGGTTTTACATACTTACTACTCATTACCTCTGGTATTTTTTTATCTCAAAAATTGTGGAAGGTGGGCTTGGAAAAGAAGAAATCGTGTATTTACTGTTTCTTTTCAGTAGTATGTTTGCTTACTTCTTCATTAGTGATGTATTTTTGGTCACCAATAGTAATGAAGTACTTCCTGGTTTTGTGATTACTGATACTTATATTTTCTCTTTCCAGGAATGATTCTATTTTTATTTTAGTTCTGTATGATTTTATGTTTAGTGCCGCTACACAAATTAGCCTAGTTTGTGAAAAAACTGCTGATGATGTACATTAAGTTAATTTGCCACTGGATATTCTGCTTGGAAGGAATTTCACGAAGGGGAGGGGATTTGTTGGTGTTATCTAGGAGAAAACATCCAAGACTTGTTTGTGTTAAACGCCATTTATTTAGACAATATTGTTAATGTTATGATGAACAGGAAAGAGAAATTTAAGAAAGGAAGAAGGAAAAAAAATTAGATAGGAAAGAGATCATGAAAAATTAATGGGTAAAGATTTTTGTAATTGGAAAAATTCTAATTTTAGAAATAATAAATGAAAACAAAGATGATGTGGAGAATTAATAAAATCATCCAACGTAGGCTTGCCATATATGTTTGTAAGACTCTCTTTGTAAAAAAAAAATCATAGTAACTCTACCATTATTGTATGTATTATTAGTCTAGAAACACTTCCATGCACTGAGAAGGTATCATCTTTATATTAAGAATGTATATACAAAAATGATGGTTATCTAGAGAAATATAAATAATAAATAAATTATTATATTTTTCATTTTCATGTATTTAATTTTAATTTTTTACACAAAAAATAGAAAATAATATGGTTCAGAAATAAATTAAATATAGAATTATGTGCAAGTAACTAATGCTCCAGATGTTATAGCAGGTACCTTTATGGGTTTATGCCATCACCCGAGAGGAGGCTGCTGATGCTCCAGATGTTATAGCAGGTACCCTTATGGTTTTTGGTCAGTTTGCACATGCTTTAATTGATCCAGGTTCTACATATTCTTTTGTATCACGTGCATTCATGACTACTCATAACATAGAGGATGATAACCTTAGTAGACCCCTAAGAGTCCGTTTACCCACTGGAGATATAGTAGTTGTTGATCGAGTTTGTAGGAATGTGACGATAGAGTATGATAGTGAGGGTTTTCCTTCTGATCTTGCTGTCATGGATTTGGGAGAGTTTGACGTTATCTTAGGTATGGACTGGTTGTCCAGACATCAAGCAGTAGTCGATTGTCGGGCCAGGGAAGTGTCCTTATCTTCTTTGTTGGGGCGTAGATTGGTGTTTGTTGGAGAACGAAGAGTTCTATCGGCGTGCTGTATCTCGGCCATCCAGGCTTTCAGGATGATCCGAGAGGGTTGTGATGCATTCCTTGCTCATGTGGTCAATTCTTCGGTACCAATACCTGGAGTGAAGGATATTCCTATTGTTCGGGAGTTTCCCGATGTTTTTCCTGATGATTTACCTGGTTTGCCTCCGGAGCGGGAGGTGGAGTATACAGTTGACTTGGTACCGGGAGTTGCACCTATTTCTATGCCGCCCTACAGAATGGCTCCGGCAGAGCTTTAGGAGTTGAAGAAACAACTGAAGGAGTTATTAGACAAGGGTTTTATTAGACCGAGCATCTCACCTTGGGGTGCCCCGGTCTTGTTTGTAAAGAAGAAGGATGGCAATATGCGAATGTGTGTGGACTATAGGCAGTTGAACAAGGTGACTGTGAAGAACAAGTATCCTTTCCCTAGGATAGATGATTTGTTCGATCAGTTGCAGGGTGCATCCGTGTTCTCGAAGATTGACTTGCGATCTGGTTACCATCAGGTTCGGATTGCAGAGCAAGACATACCGAAGACTGCATTCCGCAGTCGGTATGGTCATTATGAGTTTGTGGTTGTTCCTTTTGGTCTGACGAATGCACCGGCAGTGTTCATGTGTATGATGCAACAGGTCTTCCATGAATTTCTGGACCGGTTTATGGTAGTGTTCATCGATGACATCTTGGTCTACTCGAGTAGTAAGGCCGAACATGAGGATCACTTGAGACAGGTTTTGCAGAGGTTGAGAGAAGAACAACTTTATGCCAAGCTCAGCAAGTGTGAGTTTTGGTTGGATGAGGTTGCGTTTCTAGGGCATATTGTGTCTGGTGAGGGTATTAAGGTGGATCCGGCCAAGATTAAGGCAGTCATGGATTGGGAGCCACCGAAGAGTGTATCTGAGATACGGAGTTTTCTTGGACTTGCTGGTTACTACCGGAGGTTCATTGAGGGTTTTTCCTTAATAGCGGGTCCCATGAATAAGCTGTTGAGGAAAGACTGTGCTTTTGTTTGGGATGACCATTGTCAGAAGAGTTTTGAGGAGTTGAAGAGTCGGTTGACTTCTGCACCGGTTTTGACTGTCCCGAGTCCCAGAGTGGATACACGGTGTTCAGTGATGCTTCTGGTCTGGGCTTGGGATGTGTGTTGATGCAAGAGGGTCGGGTGATTGCTTATGCTTCCAGGCAGTTGAGAACTCACGAGAGGAACTATCCGACCCATGATCTGGAGTTAGCTGCTGTGATCTTTGCTCTAAAGATTTGGAGACACCATCTATACGGTGAGAAGTGTCGGATTTTCACGAATCACAAGAGTTTGAAGTACATCATGACCCAAAGGGAGCTTAATATGAGGCAGAGACGCTGGATTGAGCTTCTGAAGGATTTTGATTGTACCATTGAGTACCATCCAGGCAAGGCCAATGTTGTTGCAGATGCATTGAGCCGGAAGAGAGTGGTTTCTGCGGATGAGGACTCGGTTTCTTATGCTTTGCCTTCTTTGGTGGAGCTGAGGTCGTTAGATGCACAGTTGGAGGTGGATGTTACTAGGGCGTTGTTAGCCAGTTTGAGCATTCGGCCGACCTTGAGAGATAAGATCATGGAGTTGCAGTATGGAGATCCTCATTTAGCAGAGTTGCAGGATAAGGCTCTCGGTGGAGAGAGTTCTAGTTTCTATGTCCGGGAGGATGGTGCTCTGATGACCGGTGATCGGTTGTGTGTTCCGGATGTTGATGATTTGAGGAGATGGATTATGGATGAAGCGCATAATGTGCCATATGCTATGCATCCGGGTAGCACCAAAATGTACCAGAACTTGAAGAGTCATTATTGGCCCGGGATGAAGAAGGATGTTGCGGAGTTTGTGGCTCGTTGTATTACTTGTCAGCAGGTGAAAGCCGAGCATCAGGCTCCTGCTGGCAAGTTGAGATCTTTGACCATACCGCAGTGGAAGTGGGAGCATATCACTATGGACTTTGTTATCGGGTTACCGAGGACCCGGGGTCGACATGATGCCATCTGGGTCATTGTCGACAGGTTGACCAAGTCAGCTCATTTTCTACCGATTCAGCAGACGGATACAATGGATAAGCTGGCAAGGTTATATGTTTCGGGTATTGTCCGTCTACATGGAGTTCCACTATCCATTGTGTCGGACAGGGATCCGAGGTTTACTTCCCACTTCTGGAAGAGTTTACAGTCGGCTTTAGGTACTAAGCTGAATTACAGTACTGCTTTCCATCCGCAGACCGATGGGCAGTCGGAGAGGACCATACAGACGCTGGAGGATATGCTTAGAGCCTGTGTGCTCAATTTTAGTGGTTCTTGGGATGAGACGTTACTGTTGGTTGAGTTTGCCTATAACAACGGGTATCACTCTAGTATTGGTATGACACCTTATGAGGCTTTGTATGGGCGGAAGTGCCGTAGTCCGATCTGTTGGGATGAGGAAAGTCTGAGATAGGTGATTGGTCCGGACCTAGTCCAGGAGACTGTTGATCAGAACGAGGTGGTTAAGCAGTGTATGAGAGCTGCTCAGGACCGGCAAAAGAGTTTTGCCGATAAGCATCGTCGGGAGATGGAGTACAATGTTGGTGACAGAGTCTTCCTCCGTATTGCTCCCTGGAGAGGTGTTATCCGATTTGGGAGGAAGGGCAAGTTGAGCCCTCGTTATATTGGTCCTTATGAGATCATTGAGCGGATTGGTCCGCTGGCCTACAGGTTGGCTTTACCGGAGGAGCTGTCACGCATACATGATGTATTCCATGTTTCGATGATGAGGCGTTATCGGTCTAATCCTAGTCATATAGTATCCCCGACAGAGGTGGAGGTTTCTGAGGATTTGACTTATGTTGAGGAGCCGGTTGAGATTCTTGCTCGGGAGGAGCGACAGTTGAGGAATCGAGATATTCCGATGGTACGGGTTAGGTGGAGCCGTCATTCTCCGAATGAGGCTACTTGGGAGGTTGAGTCCCATATGCGGGAGCAGTATCCCCATCTGTTTTGATGTTCTTATCTTGCAATTTCGAGGACGAAATTTCCTTAAGTGGGGTAGAACTGTAACGCCCCGAATTTTTATAATTTAATTTTTTCGGAATTTTTGAAATTTTTATTCCAATTTTGCCCTTGAGGAATTTCCGGATTTTGGACAAGGAAATAAATTATTTTACCTTGGTTAAATGAGAATTAAGTCGATGGTATGACGGGTTCGGCTTTCGTTGGAGTTTAATCGGGTTTCGGGGTTGAGAGTTAAATTTTGAAGTAATTTCCCTGAAACTACGTCGTTTTGGTAACGTTTTTTTTTAAAAAAAAACAGAAACGCGTTGACCAGGGGAGTTGACCGCGCCTAGTGGAACGACATGTCGTGCACTAGGAACGGCCAAACCCTAGCCGGCCACACCCTTCTTCTTTTCTTTTTCTTTTCTTCTTCTGTCTTACTTTTCTTTTTCTCTTCTTCTCCAAACCGGCGCCGCCTCCCTCCTACCTTCCTTCTCCTTCTTCCTTTTCTCTCCCTCTTCTCTTCCCTTCGTCCTCCCTCTCGCTCTCTCTTCCTCTTCTCTTCCTCCTCACTTCATTCTCCCTCTTTTCTTTTTCCGGGCCTACAACCTTCTCTTCTCGTCTCCTCTCTCACGCCCCCGACACCACCGTTCCATCACACCGTCTTCGCTCGCCACTCCACACTGCCGGCCGTGGCTGTGTCGCTGTCTGCCAGTAGGAGGGGAGAGGAAGTTGAGTCGAGCACGACTCGGGACACATCTCGTCCCATCGCCGCCGCCTTTAGTTTTGTCGCCGGTAAGCCTCACGCTCCCTCTCCTTTCTTTCGATTTGGATTTGGTTTGGGTTGCTTGTTTGATTGAGTTTGTGTGGGCGTGGGTTCTCTTGTGGCGGTGGGTTAGGTGCTGGTTGGCAGTTCGACTTGGTGGATTCAATCGGGTTGGTGTTGCTTGCGTGCGTGTGTTGGTGTTGGGTGGGTTGTTCGCTGCCGGGGTGTTTCTGTGTGGTGCGTGACTGAGGGTGTGTGTCCCGGCAGAGAGGTGCTCGGGTGTGTGTGTGAACCTCCGGCAGAGGAGTTGTGGTTCGGGCTTGGCGGTGAATTTTCTGGGTAAGGATTCCTTCCTCAATCTGTCTTTTTCCTTGAATCGTTTTGAGATCAGTGGGTATTGTCTGATTGCACGGATGTTTGGTTGAGTAAATACGGTTTGGTGCTGTTTATGGTTTATGGCAGATTTCTTGTGGTTGTTGGTGGAGTTCCGGCGAGGTCACCGGAATCCGGCGAAGGCTCGGGAATTTTCCGACGAGGCTCGGAAATTTTCCGACGAGGCTCGGGAATTTTCCGGCGAGGCTCGGGAATATTTCGGCGAAGGCTCGGGTCTTGATTTTCGGCATTTTAACGGTATACCGGATGTACAATTTGTATTCATTCATGGCATGTACTATAATTCGGAATTGGGTTATGTATTTAAGTATGTTTAGTGGAAACCGAGAGAGTGAGTAGTATGAGGCCGGTAATTACCGACACGGGTAGAACCTTAGGCCGGGAATCTTTGGACATCGGATTAACCTTGGACTTGAGTAACTGGCTTTGAGCCAATCCTATAATTAATTAAATATGGACTTATGGAAGTGGGCTTTAGGCCCGGGAAATTGTAATTGGGCTTAGATTGGACTTTAGGCCGGGAATTCATAAACGACATAATGAGTGGGCCATAGGCTCGGGAATTACTCTTGGACTTAGTTGGGCTTAAGCCCGGTAAACCTTAGGTCCCGATACTCGGAGTTTTGGGTGAGAGAGCATTAAGTCGGGTTTAGACCCGGGAAGTACATAGTTGGCTAACTAGGGACGGGTTTTACTCAGTTGAGCATTATAGTTACATGCTTGCACGTTTTATTGTTATTGTTTGTAATTTGTTGTGTGTGCCGGTATTCAGGCACGGGTAACACCTCGGGAGCTGGAGGATCTGTTTTGGGTAAAGCTCCACAGGACAATCGTCGTTGAGGTGACTTTATATGTCTTTTTATGTCTGTATGCATGAGCTTGTTGGATTGGTTTGTTTGAGTTGCATGCTTGTTTGCTAACATGCTGTAATCTGTATTGTGTGCCTAAGTGTATTATTTGCTTATGAGCTGGATGTTGGATTTGTTATGGATTACAACATGTGTGATTTTGGGTGTTTGTGTGATGTGTTGTGGGTCGGAGACCCGGTGATCTATTTAAGCTGTTTTATCACACCACCCTGTTAAATCACAATCTCTTGGCACATAAACTCATTTTTTTGTGAATAAGAATAATGTACAGTAGAAGTTAGGCTACTGTGTGCTGATGACCGGTTGTTTCGAGCGGGAAGTGATACCCCTCGGGTTTGCTTGCGGATTAGCAAGTGTTATGCGGATTTGCATATGGGTCTGTAATGACCGGTTTCTACCTCCCTCCTTCTACCTCCCCCTTTCTACCTCCCTCTTTCTCTCTCTCTCTCTCTCTATGGATATGTTGGGCTTCGTGCCTGGATTTATTTGGGCTTATGCCTGGTTGTCTCATGAGACGGGACCGAGCTCGACGCACACAGTAGGGGCCCTGAATAACAAATCATAATAAGAAAACTTAACACACAACAGATGGAGAATTATGAACTGTTTGCTTGGTTGTGTTGGCATGTTAGTACTGATTGTTGTATGTTTGCATGCTTGTCTTGTTGCTCTTCTTTCCTTTCGGACTTGATCTGCACACCTACATAATTAGATATATATTGCTCACTGAGTAGGCGACTCACATAATCGCCAACGTTGTTTTTCAGACTTTAGATAGCGTGCAGTCACTTTCCATCCTTCCAGAGTACGGACATGGTTATCTCAGCAGGTAGCTGTGCTTGATCTCCCGGTTGGGTCCATAGAGTCGGCATGCATGTTGTTTTGATTCTCTTATTTTTACTCCGTTGTTTCTTCCGCTGCATTGGAATCTTTATTGAGATGTCACTATTGATTTTGGATTATTTTATCGGCGGTTTGCCGGGATTTACTATTGATGATGTATCGGCAGGATGCCGGGTTTGATTTGAGGCTTGCTTAGCCGGTGTGACTATGTTTGTTATGACATCTCTCTTTTTATTAAGAATTTGGATATTGTGATATTGGTTTTCGTGTCCCGGGTTTCAGGGGTGTTTTGGTAATTTCTTTTTTTTTGAGTATTTTATTTGTAAAATTGGGACACGGGTGTTTCATAAGAACTGCTAGGGATCTTTGTAGTATCTAGTGTAAGTATCCGGGCATGCAAATTGACAATCAGATGCAATTACATACGCAGCGGAAAAACCGGATATACATGGAGGATCCAAGTGAAGGATAGCTAAACCGAATAACAATTTTTACGTACCTGAATCGGTTGAGGTCTTTCACCCAACTGTAGGGACGAATCAGCAAGACCCGGACAGAAATCCCACCCCTCTACGGTATTCACACGAACCGTCGATGACTAGTCAGAAACCGTTTCACGATCTCCAACCCGAGCTCTCCTGAATAGCAGTGCTAGCTGCGGATTTCCAGGAGTTGTGTGGTGTTTTTGTGTTCTTCTTTCTTTCTCAAAGAATGAAGGGGTGAGTGTGTATTCTTGATGCTCTGAAAAATCAGAATGCAAGGTGTAGAGTAATCTGATTACTCACTCCAATAAATGCAAAGATTATTAGAGACCAGAATGGCCAACATGATGGTCCATCCAACATGATTAAGATTCCACCCTATCTAGTCTAATCATGTCTCCACTATGCACTAATGGGATTACACATCACATGCCATCAGGTTTGGCTCAATAATTCTGACAATCAATGAATCAAACCAGCCCAAAACGACCCTGGTCCAACTACGGTCCAACCACACATGGTCGAACCATGGTCCAACCACGGTTCAACCACCTGCTCGAATCAACGATTCTAAGTGTGTGACCCTGTAGGCACTTGTAATGTCCACCAATAATTGTAAACTCATTTACAATTATAAGCGAAGAGCGGCGTCTAGCAACACATCAATGCTACCCGAACGACAAGATCAGTACTGATTCAATATGCCTCGTAAACATGTCATCGTCCCTACGTCCCATTATCAAGATTAAACACGAGACATGGAATATGTCAATCTAGCATATGTTTAATCTCTGTTTCTTGATCCTCGAGCTAATTGTGTAAAACGGATACTAATGATATCACCATATCATAATCCGAGCACGGCCGTGCATTTACAGTTCAACTCTATCAAGAAACCAACCAATAATATACCCGTTATATGGGTTGGACGAATCCCCTCTGGATCATACAAAACCCACTACACATTTATCATATACCCAATGATTACACTAAGTCTACTCATTTACGAAATAGCCAAGAGTAATATCAAAGTATACGACT
>JAKUCV010005703.1:0-23987 GCA_028386065.3 Turnera subulata | reverse complement strand
AAAAACAAGATCCTCAAGGCTCTCAATGTATCCAATCATTTTGAGCACATGAGGTCTCACGGGTGATGACTCAACCATCTTGCATTGGAATAAAGCCTTAGAGGTCTCGTACCTCTCATGCCTTGCTTGCTTTTTCAAGAGCATTTTCAGGTGCTCGATCATATCGAACGCCCCCATGTTCTCATGTAGCTTCTGAAGCTCAGAGTCCATGGTAATTAACATAAGGCATGCAACATCCAACGCATCATCAACATGCTTCTTGTAAGCATCCCTTTCTGTCCTAGGAGCATTAGGCGCAGTACATTAGGAACAGGCCCTTCAAGGACATACAACTTTTCTTGTTTGAGGACTATCCTCAAAATGCGATGCCACTCTAGGAAACCATTCTCATTCAGCTTGTCCTTCTCAATGACCGATCGTAATGAAAATGTGCCAGTGTTTTGTGCTATGGTAACTCTACAACAATGATTAACTCACATAAATAATAGTCATGTATACAAAATCATTTAACAAGTAATTCTATTAAATGATGCTCCTGCTATGAATCAAAATAATCATAAGTAGGCCAAGATCCATATTTCACCACAATATAAGTCAGCTTTGGCTGATCGCTTACATCATAGCTATTTAGGCAGACAACTCTTGTCAATTACATCTCATGTAACTCTTGGATAGTTGAGTGAACAACACTTGCTCTTGTCTATCTAATAGACTTAGCTCAACTCTTTGCCTCTATGTCCACAATCCTATTGAGATGACCTAGTTAAGCCCAAACCCATAATAAGCAGTTCAGATATTACAATTATCCAGTCGCACCTGGCTAGGATAAATATTGGCACCTTGCTTTGGCAAAACCTACCAAGTATTGATCTAAGCAATGATGAGTGCTTATCATGGAAGGCAACTAAGAACTTAATATTTAATTCAACAATTGTTTCCATGCATAACAATTATACAATCACATTGCTAGGATAAACATTGGCACCTTGCTTTGGCAAAACCTACCAAATGTTGATCTAAGCAATGATGAATACTTGTCAACAATTGTATCCATACATGTCATGCATGTAATTCACCAATCATATATTGATATTATGTAAGTTTGGAAACCAAAATTACATGAGAACATCGATGTCTAACAGTGAACATCGATGTTGTGAGAATCTGATTCTCACCAACCACTTGGCATTGCTCATGAACATCGATGTCCTATGGCCTCTGGAACTCAAGAACATCGATGTCTTGACCTCCACATCGATGTTCATGAAGCTCTGGAACTCCAAACTATTAGGCAGAGCTCAAGAACATCGATGTTCAGTTCTTGAACATCGATGTTTATAAATTCTCAAAGTCCAAATTCTGGCAGTAGTTTTAAACATCGATGTCTAACGTTTAAACATCGATTTTTTAGACTTCTGGAACTCAAGAACATCGATGTCCATTGCTGAACATCGATGTCCATTAGAATCTGGAGTCTCAAAACAATCTGACAGAAGGCATGAACATCGATGTTGAAACCTGAACATCGATGTTCAATCCTTTCTGCCAAGGCCACTTGACATGAGAACATCGATGTTTGTCTCACAACATCGATGTTCACTGGTCTCGGCCAAGGCAAATCTTAATGTGAACATCGATGTTAATCTGATGAACATCGATGTCCTGGCCCTGCTGCACTAGAACGACAATCGTTCTATACACAAACCGACAATCGATTTTTCCGAGTCGAACTCTTCGACTTACTGCCAATAACACCTTGATTGATATCACATACCAATCAAGTTCTTGTTGTCGAAACACTTTTGACAAAACAACCTCAACATATATCACATATATAAATGGAATTCAATATATCATGATCATGTTATATCATATACAACACATCATATATATTTGCAGGTACATATCACACATATGCACAACAAATTCGGTTTAGAACTTCACAAGAGGCTCTGCTACCACTGTAAGTTTCCGAACACGCAAATATGACACTCATATGCAATAAAATGCGCAGCGGAAAACCGGAAACACATGGAGGATCCAAGTGAAAGTAACTAAACCGAATAACAATTTTTGCGTACCTGAATCGGTTGAGATCTTTCACCCAACTTTTGTGCAGAATCAGCTAGAGCTGGACAGAAATTCCGCCCCTCTACGGTATCCACACGAACCGTTGATGACTAGCCGGGAATCGTCTCACGATCTCCAACCCGAGCACTCCCGAATCGTGGTGCTAGCTATGGATTTCCGGGAGCTATGTGGTGTTTCTTTCTTTCTCAAAGAATGGGTGTGTGTGTATGTGTTCTTGCCTAGTCTGAAAAATCAGAATTCAGAATGCAAGAGAGAGAGAGAGAGTGTAATCATATTACTCAACCCAATTAGTGCATAGATTAGATAGACAAGGGACCAACATAATGGCCAACATAATGGTCAACCATCAAACATGATTATGACCCCATTATCTTGTCTACCACTAAGCACTAATGGGATTATACATTATATGCAATCAGGTTTGGCTCAATAATTTTGACAATTATTGAACCAAACCAGCCCAAAACGACCCTAGTCCAACTACGGTCCAACCACGGTCCAACCACACCTGGTCGAACCATGGTCCAACCGTGGTTCAACCACCCGCTCGAATCAACAGTTCTATGTGTGTGACCCTGTAGGCACTTGTAACGTTTGGCAATAATCGTAAAATCTCATTTTACAATTATAAGCAAAGAGCGGCGTCTAGCAACACATCATTGCTACCCAAACGACAAGATCAGTACTGATTCATTATCCTTTCGTCCTATTATCAAGATTAAACACAAGACATGGAAAACATCAATCTCGTATATGTTTAATCTTAGTTTCTTGATCCCCGAGTTAACTGCGTAAAACAGATACTCATGATATGACCATTTCACACAATCCGAGCGTGGCCACGCATTTAACAGTTCAACTCTATCAAGAGACCATCTGATAATATACCCGTTATATGGGTTGGACGAATCCCATCTTGATCGATCAAAATCCACTATACATTACGTCATATACCCAATGATTACCCTTACGTCTACTCAGTTACGAGTGACTAGGAATAATATCAAAGTATACGACTCATATGTTGGGAACCTTGACGATCTCAGGTCTAAGGACAATACATATAAGAACCACTAATGACAATCATATAACGTTCCATGTAGGGTTCTTATGTGGGTCGGTCCAGTCCACAAGTTCTCTAACTTGTACCCGTATGTAGAATTCATATCTCATATAATTCTCAACATAAGCTAGTCTTAATTTATTATTACAACCCATCCATAATAATAATCGACTAGGGACATTTAAGAATATATCAAATATATTCTAGGGTTATAAATATGTGCAAGCGTTTATCTCATAAACATATTTATTGGAACAACCTTAATGTATATACATGACTACATACGATCATCCATTGATTGGCTTTTGGGCACATAACTAACAATATCCCATAGAGCATTTTCTAACCCAACATTCACCTTTTTAACTTCCTGCATATGTACCTGCAATTGGATCATATCATAATAGTTAATGTCAACTATTTCAACTTTTAATATTCCCATAATAGACCAAATCATTCTTCGAGCTACCAACTCTGGATTTTCTAGGACCCCATCTATAAGATATGTCTCAACAGTTGCAAATGATTTTAGATCTTCAATTCCTAGCCTTGAACGCAAATCCACAGTAATTGCTGATACTTTGATTCCTTCAATTTTTAATACATGATATATCGGAGGAGGCAAACCAAGTTTCTTTGTTGTATCTCTCAACATCCATCGATAAGATAATGTAACTTGTTCCATAACACCTGGATAGAATAGAGAAAATCAAAATTATTTAGTTACAAAATTAATTGGAAAAGATAATTTCTATAGACATCAAATGCATAGTGTAACATAAAAGTTAGCTTGTGATTAAGAATTTTGAATACAATTTCATATGTACTATTAAACATATAGAGATAGAGATAAATAAAACTAAATATTTGAAGATTCTAAATATGCAGAAATTAAAGATAAAAATTAAAGCATTGAATAATATCGCTTTAAAGATTATTTTCGATCCATGTCATAAACACAAATTGAAACATTATTTTCGATCCATGTCAGAAACACAAAAATCGAAACTCTCCCCATTAAACTTAAAGAGTTTGTACGTCAATTGTGTCGATATGATTTGTACGTCGCCGTCTCAATTTTTTTCTCGATTATTAGGCCCAAACTGAAACTTGTAAATCAATAATTTTTATGGATAATTTTTGCGAATTGTTTGATATGCTCTTCGGAATGGTTCGTTGAGAGGTAGACTATTTTTTCGGCGAATAAGCATGATCATCTTTTTTTCAATTGGAAATATTTTTTTTGGTACATATTTCTTTTTTTTTTCCTTACATACAATCGCAAAATATTACTGCTATTTTTGAAGTTTTTTTTCCCAACACTGTTGTTCTTATCGTGTATATGCTTCTGCCATGGGATCTTTAATATTTTCTTGATGAGATTTTTTAAAAGAATAACTCTTGCACATAAAAATGATTTATTTCATCTTACAGGGATGAATTAAAACAAAATAAAATAATTTTCATTATCACTTTATTCAATCTTTTCATGGCCAAATAAATTGAGAGGTTAGGCGATAAATATAAAGTAAGATTTCTATCACGTTTTTTTTAGTACAGGAGAATTTTTTTTGCATGGGGTGTTCCTTGATATCCCGCCTTGTACGCTAATTACCATTACACAAAGGAAAGTTAATGAATAATACGATAACAACCTCTCTTTCATAATTGGAAGATATCAGAAAGGAAAACCATGAATAATAGAATAACAACCTCTTTTATAATTGAAAGATATCAGAAAGGAAAGCCATAACAGTAGATTCTCCCTAATAAAAAAATTTATCGTTCAATTTAAAAAAGATAAATGATATAATGAAAATAAAAAATCTCACATACCTATGTTGAAAATTGGAACTCCGCGTATTCTACTATCCTAACAAACAATTATGTTTCCTAGTGAAGGTGAATTGCAAAAGATCCAAAGATCTCTTATTTATAGGGAAGGAAAAGAGATGGATTACTTGATAAGAAATCGTTGTAGAAGAATTGTTCGTGGAAAGTAATGGGCCATAAGTATGGCACCATTATTCTTGAGCTACGATACTTCTTTAGTACATGTGGCAAAATATTAAGAAGTGATACAGTTATAAAGATTTGCTACACCACAACAAAACCTTACAATATAAAAATCAAATTGACCAATAACAGTCCAACCTTTACTCACCTCCAAATCACCCCAGTAAACCTAATCTACAATAACTCCATCGGCTAGCTTTAATATATAGTATGAATGTGTGGGGGTTTGTATTTTACTTTTTGCTGCAATGTGCAGACTCATAGTTTAATTAGGCAAATTTTATCATGTATGGTCATATGACTTTATACCTTTGCATATGCAAAGTAAATGTTTTCACAATGCATACACACACCAATAATGAAGGAATACACACGGTATATCTCTGGTTCAAGATTGTACTTTCTGCAGAGTCAATATGGGGGTGTTGACTCTTTTTAACAGCAACTCTTAAATGTGTAACAGCAAAAAGAAAGGTGTAGAGAGACCCAATATGAGTTCATCCGAGTTTTAAATCACGTCCCCTAGAACAACAAACAACGCGTTGCCAACTAAAAAACAAATGAGTATACAGCCAAGCTAAGAAATTAGTATCTCCGAATTCTTTTTTTTGCTTGACTTTAATCTCTATCTACTACATTCTTAATGTTCTTTTATCATTAGTAAAAACTGTGTGTTCTATGTTTTTTGTTTTTTAAAAAAACAAAAGATAGAAAAGCATAGCATACTTGTAGTAGATTATTGCACAAAGGATAAAAACTGTAGGGCGCAATAGTAACCATCAAAACCAGAAATTTGTATTTTGATTGAATTCAAAAGTAATATGGAAGAGAAAGATAGGAGTTTTTTTTGTAATAAACATCAGGAACCAAAATTCATATTTTCTTTGAATTCAAATTAATAAGAGGAGACATCACATTCCCATCAAAATACTTGGAGTACGGAAGCGACACTATTAGTAGCAAAAAAGAATAAAAGCTTTATTAACGAGGCAGAATTAGCAATAAATGAACTCGAGTAAATAATGACACACACAGCTATACATACCATACCATACCATACCACAAAGAAACAAACAGCAGAAGCAGCAACTTCCCAAAACTAACCCCATGGACCCTTTCGAAGAAGTAAGAATACAAAAGAAAGGGTTAAGTTTCCACTAAGGGTAAAACCGTAATTTGAGCAAAGCAAAAGCCCTCCTACTGACCTGACCTGACCGTAGTTGCCCAAATTGGTATGCTTTTTTGCAACTTGGTGCACTGACCAGACCAGACCTGTCCCTCATACTACTCATAGCATGCAGATTATATTCACTCTTACAAGTTAAGTTACTCATTACTACACTACTACTACTCACACACAACAAAACTGAACAGAAACACACAAAACCCCTCTAGTTCCTTCAAAACCATCCATTACTTCTATGCTCTCTCTATCTAGTTCCCTTGAAAAAAAGTCAGTCACAGACTCTTAATTCTCTGCTCTACTCTCCTCAACACACTCCACTAATACTCATTTAATTCTTTGAAATCTTTTTTTTTTTTTTTTTGGGGGGGGGGGGGGGGGTTAGAGAGAGTTTGGTTATTGGAGTCTTCTTCTTCTTCTTCTTCTCTTTCTACCCATCTTCCTCTCAAAGGTGGCGAATCCAAAAGTCTCCCAACTCTTTCTTTTTTTTTTCTTTTCTTTTCTTTCCTCCATTTGCTTTCTTCTCCGCTTCATCACTAACCTTCACTGTTCCCACACCTGGTTTTTTTTTTTTTTCTCACCCCAAAACCCTCAAAGTTGATTGCTTTCTTTCTCCTTTAGAATTACTCTTTAGGTGATCGAGATGGGTGCTGGGAGGAAGACGGAAACGTACTACGGTAAGGAGAAATCCGGAGGAGGAGGAGGGGATTTGTATACGCCAAATTGCAGCGTCACGGCTAGGAATTTGGGGAAGGCCCAGCTGGTTGGTGTAATATTTGGGTGCAAGAATCATACCATCCAGGAATGCTTCTCCAAGAACTTGTTTGGTAAATTACTTCCTTTTAATTTGAGTTACACAAAAGTTGCTTTGCTTGCCTTTCTTTTTTTTTTTATTTTGGCCGTAATTGGGTTACACAAAAGTTGATAAATTTTGTTTTGTTATGTTAACTACCTACAGGATTACCCGCCCCGCATTACTCATACGTGAGGAACATCACCCCCAAAATGACCCTGTTTCTGTTCAACTACAGTGACAGGAGGCTTCATGGCATCTTTGAGGCTACAAGTTGGGGAGGATATGACATCGATCCAAATGCTTGGTCTGGTGCTGACAATGTCCTCTCTGATTCCCCTACTGCTACTCCTTACTCTGCCCAGGTGCTGCTTTAATTAATTGCATGGCTTTCTTTGTTAATTACACTCTATTTATTCTTCTATGCTTTAACTAGCTTTCCCATTAATTAATGAATCTATATGTGTATATATGCGTGTTATGGGTTTCGGGTTTCAAGTTAATCACTCTCTAATCATGCAATGCAGGTTAAGTTTCGGATCCGAGTGCGGTGTAATCCATTGACAGAAGAGCAGTATGGTCCTATACTGGCCGACAACTATTATGCATCAAAGCTGTTTTGGTTTGAGCTGGACAGCGACCAAACTAACAAGTTGGTGGCCTTATTTTCACCAGCTCCACCACCTTTTGTTCCGAGGAATTTGGTGGCACCTGTGGTTCACAAAGAGCAATTAGTAGCTTCACCAAATACACAGCAAGAGGTTCGTCCCCAAAAATCATGGAGCGCGTTGTTCGAAACAGCCACTACTACTACTGCTGCTACTTGTTGTGATGAAAAAAGAGGCATGATGGCGATGATGATACCCGAGGGAACTGCAATGGCCACTGCTGCTGCTGACACAAAACCATGGACTGCCCTATTCAAGACTACAAGTGCTTCAGATCATGCAAGAGATGGTGGTGAGCCAAAAGGAGGAGAGGTTAGTCATTGGAGTACTGGATTGCTTGCAAGTGGTTCTGATCATGCAGCAGATGATGATGAGCCAACAGCAGGAGTAGAGGTTAGTCATTGGAGTACTGGATTGCTTGCAAGTGGTTCTGATCATGCAGCAGATGATGATGAGCCAACAGCAGGAGGAGAGGTTAGTCATTGGAGTAGTGGATTGTTTGAGGCAACAGGTGATGATGACATGAGTTGTTTTGTAAGAGAGGAGGAGAATGCTAAAGTAATCCATGGGATTACTAAGAAAGACTCTGATGACTTTGAGGTACACTCAATGGCTACTACTACACTTATCTATGAGGCATCCACTGCTCAATTTGAGAGGCAAACCTCTCCAACATTTGAGGAGGATAATCATTGGGATCATCTTGTTCAACATTTGCCCGGGGTCGGATCTCCAACACCTGCGGACTCTTTGGATGTCTATTCTATAGTGACCAAAGTAATGGATGCTTTGACTTTGCCTTTGGATTTGTTTTATATCTTTTTATGCAATTTTCTTCTTCTCTAATTATTATATGTCTTTTCCTCTCTTTGAAGTTATCTGCACAAGTGGAAGATTTGAGGTTATCTCACTCATTGCAAAATCAAAGGATCAATTATTTGGAGCAGAAGTTGGTATGTTATTTCGATAGATGATGCCATGCGTTTCCTGTTATATATTTACTACTGCTATATATGCTTCTGCAATTGCATGCATGGCTTATCTTATTTTAATTTTCTTAGATTTATTAATTTTTTTTGATTATGCAATAGTACTGATGAAATATAATTGAAATCTCCCTATTGTGGAGAAACAAATAAACTTAAAAATATTTGTAAAATAGAATTTGAAGCTATCATAGATAAATATTTATAAATAAATAACTTGTAGAATTAGTATGAATATAGATATAATAATTTATAGCTTATCGATATATATTCAGTTTTACTTTTAAAATGGTATTAGAGGAATCTAACATAATATTAGCCAGGAATGTTTATGTTTTAATGTACTTTTCTAATTAACAGTAAAATTTTAAAGTAATTTTATTCTCAATTTTATACTTGCAAAAAACTTCTTATTGGAGGTTAATATAACATCACACTCTAATTTCTTGCTTTTTGACACTTTCTCGATTATCATGGTCTTCCTTCTCTAATGGACGTGGCACCTATTTTTATCATTAACACACAAAATATGGATGCATTCTATTATTAATTTGTTATCAGATTAATTATTATTTGTTACCTTGCTACATCCGGTGATTCTTAGTGTGTCCTAATAACTAACGCAATTAGTATTCTAACATTAAATCCATAAGATACTTGGTATGCAAAGTATTTCATGTGCCGAAGTGTGAAACAGAGAACAATCACTTCCCTGAACTCTAGCTTTCATATCATATAAATAATAGGCTTACCTTAGTGTGCCCTAAAATTTTGTTATACTATTATTCATGTCTTCTTGCTTCATCTGCTCTTGTTTCATATCTTTTTTAGATAATGTGGTGCATTAGATTCAGCTAGTACAGATAACTGATCAAGAAGGGAAGTCCTCTAACAGCACCATCTCAGAATCATAACCTTTGGCACAAGATGCCACCCTGTGTTCAAAGGGATGACCTTCCCTGTTAACATGTGAAAAACTAACTCATCTAAACTTTGCTACTTCATAACCACATCTGCAAGAACCAATCTCAAATAAGAATCTGTTGTAGGTGGATGGACTTCATGAATCATCCTTTGACATTCTGACTGTCACATCCCTGAAACTCAAAGTAGAGGCTAGATTTAGAGCATAAAGAATAACTTCAGTCTATGCTATCTCCATGGTAGTTGCTCAGCAATTTACATAAGTCACTGCCATAATATCCCCATCAGAATCTCTGCTTACAGCTCCTAATCCTCAACCATAAGTGTTGAAAGTGGAGGCATCCACCTTATTCTTATACATGTGTACTGGTGTTTAAATGATTTGCCTCCTTGTGTTACTTTTTTTCTTTGGCTGAGTATAATTCATTGAGTGCCGCAGACTTTCTTCGCGTAAAGCATAGTCAGTTAAAATGTGCCTCATCTTGCCACATAACATTTAAAAGGGTGTGTATAATGTAGTAGCATTTTTGCACTTTTCGCTGTCTCTTATGCGCAATGTACTTGCGTCTACAATTCAGGATGAATCAAGAATAGAAATCCAGCAATTAAGAGATTCCTACAAGGAGCTCGAATCTAGGTCACTCTCAGCAGTTGAGCATCTTGGAGAAGATGGGTTAGCGAGAGAGTCATCCAAATTGAATGAACAACATTCCTTAGACTGTCATGACTTGATACTTGTTGGTGGATTTGATGGTTTTTCCTGGTCATCAACTTTAGATTCATATTGTCTTTCTGAGGATGTACTAAAATCTCATAGCTCAATGTGTTCTTCGCGAACTTATGCATCAGCAACAAAGTTAAATGAAAATATCTACATATTTGGAGGTATAATGGATGCTTTATGGAGTGACTCAGGTATATCCTTGATATATTTCTATTTTTCGTAATTTTCACTCTATTTATTCTTCTAAGGGAAATAACCCTATGATTTTTTTGTGTTTGTAAAGTTGAATCATACAACCCAGTGAGCAGTAGGTGGACAACCTGTCCATCTCTGAACCGTAAGAAGGGGGTTCTAGCATGTGTTTGCATGAATGACGATGTATATGCATTGGGAGGTGGAAACAGAACTGAATGCTTTTCTGATGTAGAAATGTTGGATCCAGATGCTGGAAGGTGGATCTTTTCTCGGCCAATGCTTCACAAGGTATTGTTTTAGGGTTTATTCTAAGCGCTGTATACAAAGTTGTTGTGTTAGGACCTAGGAGCTTTAATGGGTATCCTTTTACTGGATTGAAAATGCTTCTACTTTACTTACTTCCTCAGTTCCAGCGGACAGCTGTTGATACACTCTGGTTGATATAGAAAAATAATTCTATACGTGCGGCTCTGTTTTGCTAACAAACTGTTCAGTTTGATTGATCTTCCTTTTCTTGGACCAGCGGTTTTCCCTTGCCGCAGCAGGTATTAATGGGATGCTTTATGCTGTTGGGGGATACGATGGAAAGAATTACTTAGAGTAAGATTCTACTTTATTCATCCCTTTGTTATGGTTTTAAACTAACATTATGTTTGTTTTGAGGCTAGTTAGACCAGTTGGTTGTTATGTACCTTGCTACTTTATTCTTTTAACTTATGACCCTCAAATTTATTAGACCCCTTTTGCTTCCTTTTCTTTGCTTTCATTTAGTATCAAAATTAGACAACCTCCAGTACACAGAACTTCAGTTCTAGTCTAACATGGGATTTTCTTCTGACCTAAGTAGACAAACGTTTCTTGTGATGTCTCAGGTCAGTTGAAGGATATGATCCACGCGAGAATTCGTGGAAACAACTTAAAAGTATGTCCACAAGGAGAGCGGCGCATTCTCTGGTTGTTATGAACGAAAAATTGTAAGTTCATACATTAGGTTTATTGGTTTTTTTAGGGATTAATAATGAAAGAATCGAACAATACGTAGTAGTTTGATAACGGGCACAATATGTGTGGAATGCTTTGATGATCCATATATATATGTGCTAATTCTTGAAAACTGATGTAAATAGATATGCTTTGGGTGGGTTTGATGGGTATAAGATGGTGGCAACCGTCGAGGTGTTTGATCCTCGTGTTGGTTCTTGGATGGAGGAAGCATCCATGATCACTTCCAGGGGATACTTTGGTGCCGCTGTGATGGGAGATGCAATTTATGCTCTTGGCGGTGTGAATGATGATCGCCAGCCATTGGAGACAGTAAGCAACTGTGCCCCAGATATGTGCATGGAATTGTTACTGATTGATTTATCTCATTCTCTAAAATTGATAACAACAAAAACTAAACATTGCATGCATTTCTAAATAGAATTAAGAAATGGATATATGGTTTATTTTACATGTAGAAAAAAGTGACACCAGGAATCTAGGGTTGACATTAGCACTCCAATTTAATACCTCCCAGTGAGGATCCGAGTTTCTTTATTTTTATTCTCTCAATGTTTATGATGACAGGTGGAGTGCTACAAGGAAGGTTATGGTTGGCAGGTTACTGGTTTGAAAGCCATTGGGAAAAGATGCTGCTTCTCTGCCGTTGCTCTTTGATACTTATTAGAATCCATGCTGCTCTCTTTTTGTTCTTTTGGCTTGCTCTATGATTCAAGATCGATGCTTCTTTCTGGTTTAAGGGTCAATAGAGCAGCAGGTTTGTTGGGTGGTACGGAAGGCAAGGGATGCTATAGGAACGTGAAATGCGATTAGCTACATTGTATCTATTTTGAATTTTGATGGAAGCATCTACAATTGTTGCTTACTGTACAATCCTCCGCATTAATGGGTATCCAACACGAGAATTAAGTGAATCTGAGACTGGATCAGGCGATGTGAAGGCTATTATGAGTTATAACCTAGAAGCGCCCATACTAAGTGTATATAAGATAGACAAGCATAAAACTAGAATATATTAAAAAAAGGGTGATCAAGGCCCTCCACAAGTTAGATGCTTGGGACCTTAAATCTCACATTTTGTTTCCTCTTAAATGCAAGATGCAGGTTAATGATTAAACACAACCTAGCACCTGAGCGTTAAATCTGGCATAAGTCCTGTCGAATGAACCTACGATAATAGAACTTGAGTGGTAGAACTTATGAACCCAGTTACCCAGATTCACAACCAAACTCGAGCTGTAAGGCATGATCC
This sequence comes from Turnera subulata, assembly GCA_028386065.3. Classification (NCBI taxonomy): domain Eukaryota; kingdom Viridiplantae; phylum Streptophyta; class Magnoliopsida; order Malpighiales; family Passifloraceae; genus Turnera; species Turnera subulata. The sequence continues at coordinate 11,090 of JAKUCV010005703.1, read as the reverse complement.
AATCTGGCATTGTGCAGCATTGGCAATATTTTCTAAGACTCGTCCAGCCCAACGAAGGCGTAGTGTAGAAGACCCCGCAATTAATATATTTCCAGTTTGTTATGACTATGAAGACTATGAAGACTATGAAGGCCACTTTGTTGGTCCATTCACAATCAATTATAAAAATGCCTGATATTCTGAAGGTTCTCATGCAGAGCATAAAAAAGTGACTGTAATTATTGCAAGTAATCAACAACAATAGTTTTACCATATCATAAACCAACGTCATCATCATCATCAAATAAGCACACACAACGTTATTAAAGCCGGAAATTATGAGTCAACATCTCAGGAACGTATTAGCTAATAAAGCATAAGGGTTTGGAATGCACTGCAAGCCGCTTATTCCTCTTCCTCTGCCTCCTCCAGCCAATTAACGAAGGGCTCCAGGGCTTTCACAAAGGTTTGCCTGTATAACATGTTGAAAGAGTATATTAGTTAAGTCGCATAATCTGCCAGCATGCTCTCATAAAATGTACCATGTATACCTCAAGAACCAAATAAGTATGGATGGTAAAAATTGCGAGATTAAACGCATTGCAAGAATAAAAGCAGAATTTGAAAGAAACCGAGGGCATCTTTTGACTGTGAAGAGAGTACCATGCAAGTTGGGAGGGAAAAAAAGAAAGCAAAACCAGAAAAAAAAAAATTAAAAAAATGCTACAAACTAAACCATAACATACCTGCCCTTGGGGTTAGTTCCTTTGCGGAACCAGTGGAGAATGGTGTCTTCAGCAAGCACATCTTGATCATAAAGAGATCTAACTATCTCAGGAAACAGTTTCATGAGTTTAGCATCCTCATAGCATTGCATCTGAACCTTGTAAATGAGTTCAAGCTCAAGCTTCCCATTGGTACAGAAGGCATTCAACAGTTTTGCCCAAGTTTTAACCTACAAGATGAACAAGAAACCAAATCGTCATTAATTACTCAAGAAAGAGGCCATGTACAGATAACCTAGCATTAATCCTGAAAAAGAAAGTAAAACATATGTAGCTGTAACCAGTAAACCAGTCATGCATGTGACTGATACTCTATTTATTGTAAGATCCCCGGAAAGAGCAAGCATAGCCAGACTTCAAATACCAAGAAACAGAAAAGTTTAGAGATTCCAGATACAGCCAGAAAAGATAACCCTTAACATTTACCACAACCAGGTGATGAAAATTTCCAGAAACCAAGTTTCCAAGCAAGAACAGACAAAAAAATGCTTAAAGAGACCAGAATAGCCGATGGAATAATAAGCCAATGAATCAAAGATTTAGTTCTTTCGGACCTAGTCGTGACTCCACCATCCCTGTCACTAATCTATATCCTTTAGAAAAGAACAAATGATCCAGTTCGGACACAAAGACTGGCACAAGATGTTCACTCATTTTAACATAAACAGCGAAAGCAGAAACACAGAGAACCATCCTTTATCATAAAAGGGGAAAACTAATATGCAATCATTTACCTGACGGAGTGCTGCATTAGCATTCTGCTGTTGGTTCTTCCCGGACCACTGGACAGCATCCATTAGTACATCCCACAAAATCCTCACAATATCAACATCTGGCAGCTTAGCATCCTTAACCCGCTGCTTCACAGTGTCTATGACTTCAGATATATCAGCTTCCTCTGCTATTTGGGAAGTTAATGCAGCCTTCATGTCTTTAAGTTTCACTTCAAATATTTTCTTATCATTGTATTCAACCAAGGGAATCAGTCCTTCCTTGCTGCATCAAAAACAGATTAGGATTGGTAAGTTTCAAAGGTCATAAAATTAGGGTGTTCTCATGCATAAAAGTTTCTTCCAATGTTAATGAATCTCATAGTTTATGTCCTAGAATGTTACATAACATGTCATACTGGCTATCCAAGATGCAAAAACATTCTCAAGGTTTTAGTACTTGAAAGGCTAAAATCTGCTCCAGCTGCGGTAGTGGAATATGATTACCAAAGCTAAAAAATCTGAAACGTCACCTTGGTTAAAGAAGAGATAGTCACATCACATTGAGCGTAAGCTGATAAAAACTTATAGGAACTGTTAATGCAAAGGGACAATCAATTTGACATGGAGGCTTTCTGAGATGCAAAGAAAAGCTAAGAAAGAAACCACTTCTTGCAGTTCAAAGTACTACAAAGCCACTTACATCGACCCAAGGACAGATTTAATTTTAGAATAGGGAAGTCACTTGCATGATTTCAGACTAGTAAGCAGAGGAGTGTCCCTAAATGATTATTAATGATGGTTACTCAGAAGAATAACGCTCTGAAAACAGTGGATTGAAATCCTCCACCAACTTATATTGAAGTACATAACTATGATGGTAATGACAAAAAAGAACCAAAGCATAATTAGCAACTAAACAGAAAAAGCCACTTGATTATTTTAGACCATGATGATCCTTTTCATTGCAAGAATGAAGTAATGTCAAAAGTGAATCTTGCAAAGGCTCTACGTTGATAGCTTTTCAGATAGAAACTTTTGAATGGATAAGAAAGTAGGAAATTATTTTAATTGGCTTAGCTTTGGTGTGAGAGGCTGTACAAAAAAGTGAATGGTTCAAGAAAGCTCCAGCATAGCAACTATAATCATAAGTTTAGTTATCTCATAATCCTTTTTAATCAAACAGCAGAACTGGAATATGCACAACACATGAATCCATCTGGAAACCAACATCCAAAACAATTGGGCTATTAACTAGTGTTCTGAAGCATCTAAGAAAGAAATGCAGTAGAGTTGATTAGATATCAATGGTATCAAGGCAAGAATTACAACTTGAAGCTGAGATCTTTCTTCCAACTCAAAAGGTAGACAAAGAAATTCTTTTATTTTAAGAAAACGTAGATCTTTCTACAGCTACCAAGTTGACAGTCAAATTAATTTAGAATTAAAGGTTAATTCTAAGCATAGTCAAATTAATCAGCTATGCAGTCACGATAAAGTAGAAACAGCCAAACAGCTTCTTTCAACTCATTTCTAAGAAAATGAAACAATCAAATATTTCTCACAAAAAAGACAGACCATTTGCAAATTTACAAGTTTCAAAACGTTACCACTTACAATATGATATAAAAAATGTTCTTCAAAAAACAATGGAAAAGGGTTTTCTGCTACTGAAATCAAGAAGGAAAATGACTTACGTGAAGTGCTCAGAGAAACCTTCAGCTGATCGCTTTGCAGATGGGAAGAATTCAAGAAGATTGTCTTCCATTTTACCCCGTTTCAGAATTGAAATCAGGTCATCAAGGCTATTATCAACCAGATACTCCTTAAAGAAATCTGTAATAAATGAAAGCACTATCCCCTTGGCCACAAGATTATCCTTGAGCAGTGGCTGGAATACCGTCTCTGGGGGTAGCCCGGACAGTTTCTGGGAGAATGCAAGTGCCGTGAAGATAGCCAACTTCTTCCTCTCATTTTCCTCGAAGAGTTCCAACGACTGGAGGAATCTTCGCATGACATTTTCAAGGCTCTTAATGAGAAACGGCCTCCTGCGCAAGATTTTCTGGATGTAGATTACAGATGGTAAAATGATTTCACGCTTGGGTTCACCGTCTATTATAGAGTAAGGATGACGCTCCCCCTCATCAGGCTTGGTAGTACCAGGCTGTGTACGGCCTCCCGTGAAAACAACCTGCGTGTACATGACAAATCAAGTCTCTCTGCATTTCATACCAGCATATAGACTAGAAGAGGTAAACATTTTAACTCTGAATCAAGGAACAGGTGGATGTGGGAGGAAATACATCCTTGACCAAAATTCTAGCCCAAAGGATTACTTGACAAGAAATCATTTCACAAGGGTAGTAAAGCATGACCAGAGAAACAAATTCCCTTAAAAAGAAAAAGAGAAAGAAGGCTTGCCTCGAAAAAGGTGTCACCGTATCTTGAGAAGTTAAGATCCGACGATTCGATGTTCTTAGCGATTTGTTCCTACACAAGACCAAATGCAGACGGGTTCTAGATATTATATCATCATACTTAACAGGGGAGAGAAAAGAAGAATCAAAAACAAAAGGGGAGAGGGACAGGGAGAGGGAGGGAAAGAAAGAATAATATAAATACCAAATCACCAGCATTATCCAAGTAAATCTGGACCACTGCATCCGCAAATGCTGCAGGGTCCAGCGGCGCAGCGATATTCCGTTTGCGGGTCTTAATCCGCGTGCCACTGCACATATATAAAATCAATCAATCGATCAAACAATCGAATATAGAATTGCAAAATACAATCAACAAGCAAAGTCAAATAAAATTTAGTTTTATTTGTAATTTTTTCATTGAAAAAAAAAAACAGAGAACGAAAGAAGAAAAGAAAACAGCGCTTACCCGAGAGTGGGTCTCTCCTTTGAGCTGCAAGTGAAAAAGGAAAAGGATTAATTAGGATAAAACACAAAATCCGCAATAACCCTAATCTAATCAAGAGAAGAGAAGAAAAGAACAGATCCATAGACTAATCGGGGAGTTTAATTACATAATCAATCATGCAATCACAGATCTACAATTTCTCAAAAAAAAACAATTAGATCTGCGAGATTGTTCGTAAATAAAATAAACCATAAAATCAATCAATAAATAAATAAATAAATAAAAAAGAAAACGAAGAGAGAAATAGAGAGAGAGAGGGATGGAATACCTCATAAACCAAGATGAAGAAGGGATCGACGGAGCGGAAGTCTCCTTTAGGCTTTTTTTTTTTTTGAGACAGAGAGTAACTAAAAGTGAGAGAAGAAGAAGAAGATTAAAGAAGAAGAAGTAGTGTAGAAGAAAAAAGAGACACAACGAAACCTATTGGGATATTTATTTCTCCCTACCCTAAAATAGGATATTTTCTTTAAAAAATTATTTTATTCCTCCTTTTCCATTTTACCAATAAACCATTCTCATTCTCCTAACCAGTGTTTTAAAACCCGGCCGATTGAACCCGAGTAATGGTGACCCGGTGGGCTTTCCGAATCAGAATTTCTTTTGGAATATTGCGGTTGAACCCTGATTTATCACTTTTTAATCGGAAAATCGTGACCCAAAGGCTCGACGATCAACCTCCGGTCCGGTTTAACAACCTCGCTTCTTACTCTGGGGGCATTCCCGTCTTCTTGGTTTTTTTTTTCTCAATGGTCTTCCGCTTTTTCGTTTTTCTTTTCCCTTTTTTTCCCCCCCGTCAACGCATTGTTTTGTGTTTGTTTCAAATAAATATTTGTCTATCTATTTTACCTGTTTAGGGTTTAGTGTTGTTCTGCAAAAAAAAAAAAAATATAAACCAAGACTCTTAAAACATTTTTTTATAAAAGGTGCTGCTTTATATTAATGTTTTAATTGCTTATTGGTTACAGTTGAAATTGTTTCATATGATATGAAAAATTGGTCTTAATTTTTTTTTCCAATAAGATTATGTAATATTTCTAACTCTTCTCCAAAAGTTTCTTTTGGTTTTGATTCAACAACAATTGATTTAGTGGAAAAAGAAGTGTAAAGTTAAAGTATTCAACCAAAGCCACTTGATAAGCATAGTAAGCATATTGAATCCTTATGTTATCTAAAGTGATTGAATAACACGGATTAATTACATTTTGATCCCGTGAATTTAAGTTTATTTTTGATTCACCACTTGAACTTTTTTTTTGACCACTTGTATTCTCAATTTGATTCAATCAACATTTTCTGTTAGAATTCTTAAGTTTCAGTTATTTAACGGAATGTGGGGATGAATGTTGCAATATCTCAACTGTTCAATGATTTTATTTTTTTATTTCCTTTTTCTCAAAAAGACAAAAATAGAAAATATTATATAAAAAGAAAAAATGATGAAAAAAGGAAAAAAAAGAACAGGAGCAAGACATAAAACGAAAACAACAAACTCTTTGCCATTTAATAATTTTTTGGTTATTACTTTTTTACGAAAATACAAAAAACAATTATAGAAAAGAAAAAAAAAAAGAATGATGAATACACGTCCCTCCTCTCCCCCTTCATCAAACTCTCACAGTATTAATGGCTTTGGCACAAACAAAATACACAAACAAATTAACTCCAATCCAATCTCTAAATTAAAACCATCCCTAAATCAATTCTAATTCCTAATCAAATCCAATCCATTCTCATCCCTAAATCAAATCAAATCTGAAACGCCCCGACCCGTATTTACCGTACACAGTAAACACGTGCCGGAACTGTGTCAACCCAACCCAAAATGACTCAGCATACAGTGTATACAACAAATACCCGGGCCTAACGGCCCATAATAAAAACATCAATAATATCTCAACATGGCCCAATGGCCCAACAACAATAAAAATATTGCACAGCGGAAGACTTTAAATAACTAACTCAAACACTGTATGCGACACATGCAACCTATGGATCCAAGCCCGTCCAAGGGATAACGCCGTAGCCTGTCTGGAATGCACCAAGCCTGTACAACAAACAACTCATCCTACGGGATGAAACCCCGCAGGCGAGGGGTGAGTCCGAAGCGCTCACCGACGAAAGATAAACAGTGATATATTCCACCATAACACTTTCGAAACAAACACAACTATCACAACAACAAGCACAAACAAACACATCACAACGATACTGCCATAACAACTAACACATACCACACGACAAAGGAATCCAACTCAAACATCACGATAGTGGAATCTTATTAAATCATGTCAAGCACATCATAATCAATACTGAACCAAGACCCAAAGAACACTTATTAATTTTTATTACCAATTTTATCTTCCGGGCCCCGTCACTGGACAAGCTAGGGTCGTACCTGGTTATTAACTAATTTTGGATGCCAAGCCCCACCACAATCCGGGATCAACATCCCCATATCTCAAATCCGGGATCAACATCCCAATATCTCAAATCCGGGGTCAACACCCCAATATCACAAATCCGGGATCAACATCCCAATATCACAAATCCGGGGTCAACACCCCAACCAACAAACCCTCTGGCAAGACACCACAGAACTAGTCTCTAACCATCTAGTCGTACCACTACTTTCCAAGTGACAATTACATCATCTCAATTCCATTCCAATTTCCGTTATCCTTTTCCCAATTATCCACAATCAATAATCCAACATCATTCTTAACACATCATCCAAGAATCAATATCACAATCCAATAACATAGTCTAACATCAACAACAACAACATCACAGCAGTCATAATCATCACAGATTATTTCTCAAGCTCAACCAATCCGCAATTTCATATTACTAATTACACACAATTAACAGTGCAACATTTATTCACAGTATCCACACAACCCAGCAACAGCAACAACATTCATGGCAATCAAATAACTAACAAGGATCATTTCAACGGTTCAATCAAACAACAAAGCATACACAGTATTACGGGCACATAACAAGGTTTATCTATCCTCACCTTAGCCGATTACTCAACTCTGAAGGTAATGACCGGTCCAAAGCCGGCTCCTCGGGAATCGGCCCGATATCCAAAAACCTATACAACAAACAATACACTCACATAAATGCACATAAGAGTATGTCATGATGCCAATTTTACGAAATGTACCCATCCCAGTTACTTATCCGTTATTATTATCTTTTACCAAATATAATTAACTGTACGTATTTCCGAATATAATTTCGGTACTATACTTTAATTAAAATTCTTTTCAAACTATATTTTCATAAAATGATTATGATTTCTAAAATAATAATTACCATAATTTTTCTGGAAAGATAACATATGTTCATATATTTTCCAAAATATTTCCATTAAGCTATTTATCATAATATGATTACCAAGTATTATTATTATTTCTATTCTAAATAAAATATATAAACAATCGTATGCTACGTATATTCTTTACCGAAAAACATATACTTATAAAGGCTTATTCTGAATACAAATTAATAAATAGGTATTCTTATTCCCTAAAAATAAATTACTTCCCAAACATTTATATATCTTACATAGTTATATACATTCTTCTATTTAAACATAATACTAATTTTTCAAAGCAAGGTATAGTTTTCAGGGTTCATATATATATTTTCCAAAATATTATAACTCATACGTACCATATTATTATTAAAATAACCATAACATAATTACCTTAATTTTTCAAGATAATATATTTAAGTAATTATTTCCTAAAACATAACCATATACTAGGTATATGTATTTTCCAGAATTTATATTATTTACAAAACCTTATGTCTATATTTATTTACCAGAAATATAATTATTTATATATAGTTTTTTTTTATTTATTTTTTTAACTGGACTAGGCCAACCCAAAACCCAAGCCCAAGAGTCAGCCCAGAATACCAACCCAAGTCAGCACAGCCCACGCCCAAGTCCTAAACCCAAGCCCATATCCACTCAAACCCAAAATCAAACCCAATCACACATCTCAGCCCATAAACTCTAACCCATCAACTAAATCCTACCCAAGCCCAACCAAACAAAACCCAAACCTTATCCATAACCCATAACCCATCAAAACCCAAACCCAACTAACCAAAGCCCACCAGACCAAACCCTAAACCCACCAAAACGTGCGGGTCAACCCGACCCACAGCATCACCAAACGGGTCGTCTTCCTCACCTAAGGATGCAGATGGCGGCGCGCTGAAGCAGCAGCACAAGCGGCCGGTGACGCGACTGAATGGGAGGCACGCGACGGCAGAAGGAGGCAGAACAGGAGCGGCGGCGCGAGCGGCTGCTGCTGCTGGTGGCGGTGCTGCACAGAAGGAGAAGGAAGACGGTGGTGATGGCTGCCATGGTCGTCGCGGTGGGGAGGAAGGCAAGGCGAGACAGACCCGACGGTGGTGTCACGGCTGCGGTGGGGACGTGGCTCGTCTGTTGCGTGAGAGGAAGACGACGTCGGCGGCGGTGACGAGCAGGGGAGGAAGGAGGAAGGAGGTGGCGCGGGGCTGCACATCACGGGAAGGAGGAAAAGTAGCAAGGCGACCCGACGGCGGTGTCGCTCTTGTGCAGTGGCGGTTTCCGGCGGAAATAAGGGAGGAGAAAAAGGAAGAAGAGGAGGAAGAGAAAGAAGAGGGTTGCAGGAGAGGTGTGAGGGATCGGGTAGAGAGGAAAGATAAATAAAGGAAATGAGGAAAGGAAATGACAAAAGGAAAAGCAAAGAAAAGATGGAAAAGAAGGAGGAGGGGCTGGTTGGTTCACAGGGTGGAGAGCTGTGGGCGGCTGGAAGGGAAAAAAAAAAGGAAAAAGAAAAGGAGAAGGAGAAGAGAAGGAAAAGAAGGAAGAAATGTGGGGCCCGCACGGCTAGGGGAAAACCGGGAGAGAGGAAGAAACGTAGCCGGGAAAGAGGAAGAGGAAGGAAAGAGGAGAAAGAAGAGTGGCTCAGGCAACCACATTCGGCCGGTCCGGATTCTCGTGTCGGAATCCTGTAAATGCAGGGATACTCCCGTCTTTCCGACAAACTCCGTCCCGAGTCCAAAAATACAACTTGGGCTCGGAAAATCCGATTAATCCTCCTGAACGTCGTCCAAGTCTCGGAACTGGAAACCGAGGCTCGGTTAGTTAGGAAGATACTCCCGAGCGCGGGAAAATCTCGGTTTCGAAAAAAAACGACTCCCGTTTTACCGTAGATTAATTACCCGAGATTAATTAAACAGTAAATCACGGTAAAACAATTTCTACAGTCCCGGTAAAAATCAAAAATTTTACCCGGGCTGTTACAGTCTACCCACCTTAAAAAGAATTCGTCCCCGAAATTCCGTCTTATCCGTGGGTCCTACCACGATAAGCTTCTGGCACACTCTGCCAGGTGTCCCAACTCAACATGAGATACCGCTTATACCCTTAAGCGACATCTCATCCGCTTATAAATACCAATCCTCATAGCTGAGTCATTCATTCTCAGCCATGGACTCTCCACTTCGTTCTCGAACGACTTCAGACTCCGAGAACAACAGCTACATCGGTGGCAAGGCTTTCCCGACAAGCTCCGATGAAGAGCCTCCAAAGAAACGGTTCAAGACCAACATCATCGGTCTAGAGGAGCACATGGTGGTCTCCCCAAAGCGACGGAAGAAACGTGCCAGCAAGAAGGCTGAAGATAAGAAAGGCAAGACGGTAGCTGAGAGCAGGACACCGCAGCAGAAGTTGACGCAACTGAACGTCTCCCTGAGGAAGATCAGCTCGGCGGTGGCACAAATTGAACTGGCGTGCGCGGAGCTGTTCCCGTACTTAAGGAATGTCCAGCAACTTGTAAAGGACTTAGAGAAGCAAGTATCTCAGTAGAGTACTTCTTCTACGATGTAAAACTTTATTATGAATAAATAAAATGAGTTTCCTTTTAAATCAAAAATTCTTATATTATAAATTCTCTTGTTAAGATGTGAAAAATCATATTTAACTGAAAAAAAACAAAATATTTAAAACGTAACAAAATCGTCATGAATGAAAATAAGATCGAACACAATGATGTTAAAAAAAAAAGTCCGATAAAACGAATTATAACCAACATAAAGAAATTAAAAACAAAACAAAACTCTTTTATTAAAATCAAAACAAAAGAAATTGAAACAAGATATGTTTTCATGCTCGGCGCTCTAGTTCGATCGTGTCCATTCTCAATCCTGAGAAACGTGACACGTATAGTTAACAGTGGCGTCGGTTAACCTCGTGAAGAGGACATCCGTTAGCTGGCAAAACGATGTTCACGGGAACGTCCTGTGTCGTTAACTCGCACGGCGATGATCACGAGCACATCCTGTGTCTCTCGAAGGACACGTTACCCACTTGTTCATAATTTCCGCATAAGCCAAAACTTCTGTCAAGGCTCGTATCTCTCCACGATGTCCGAACAGCTGTGAGCTTGTCGCACATGCGCTCTGCTCGAGATACGGCCCCATCCATCTAGCCTTAACGGTCACCGATGCTTATGATAAAAAAAATGCAAGAAAATAATGACACACCATCAAAAGAAACGCCAAGGTAGCCAGGGCGTAAGAAATCGTGAGTCAGAAAAGAGCTGTAAAACACTGGCTCAATAGCCGAAAACGCGTAAAGCATTAAATAAAGCAACGGTAAAATTCAAAAGGCAAGATCTTGAAA
>JAKUCV010005702.1:0-13194 GCA_028386065.3 Turnera subulata | reverse complement strand
TAAATTTCCAGAAATTAATTTCATGATATATATATTTTCCAAACTAACCATAATAATAATTTACAAACAAAACATAATTATCTTAATTTGAAGAATCAAAGTATATATATTTATTTCTAAACCCCAACCAGAATATTGCATACAATTTTCCAAAATAATATTCCTATTTTTTTCCAGAAATTAATTAGCAGTAATTATATAGATATATATATATTATCATTAGTTTTATTTTAAAAAAAAAGAAAAAGAAATCCGGATCGCAACCCAACCCAGGCGCGACCCGGACGCGACCCGACAGTGACCCGCCCAGAGAAAATGGGTTGCTCACCTGCAGCGGCGAACGGCGGCGCGACGCAGCGCGGGGAAGGCGTCACGATGCGCGGCGCGAGGTGGCGACTCCACGGGCGGCAGAAAGGAGGCGTGGCGACGGCAGACGGCAGAGCAGCGGCGCGGAGAGCTGGATCCGCGGGTCAAGCGCGCGTCGAGGCGTCTCCGGCGGTGGAAAGCGGCGGGACCGACGGGGGTGAGGTCGCGACGGCTTGGGGAGTTCGGCGGTAGTGGCGGTGTATGGAGAAGACGGCCGGAACTCCGTCGCGTGCACAGTGACAGTGGAGCTCCGGGGTGGCTTACTGTTCAATCTGTATTTTTCCTTTTTTTTTTCTTTTCCGAATTTCTCTCTTTTTTTGAATTCTTTTCTTTTCTATTCTATTTTTCTGAATTTCTTCTCTCTTTATTTTTTTGATTTTCAGTTCAGTTCTTTTTTTGTTTTGTTTTTTTTTTCTGCTCTTCTTTTTTTCTATTTTTCTTTCTTTTCTTTTTTTTCCCTCTCTTTTCTTTTCTTTTTCTCTCTTTTTCTTTTTCTCTCCTTTTTCTCTTTTCTCTCTTTTTTTTCTTCTTCTCTTTCTCACCCGGCTCTTCTCCTTATAAACTGAAAAAAAATACTATTTCCCATGTGATACCAATAATACCATTCGTCCGTATTACGGCGAGTCCGATCCGGACCAGAAAATAACCGATACCTCCTTAGTTATTTTCCGACGTGATTTTCCGAGAAATTCCGAAACCCGAAAAATACCAACTTAGTTCCGAAAATTTCACGGGAAAATCACGAGCGCGGGAAAACCCTCGGTTTCGAAAAACGACTCCCGATTTACCTTGAATTAATTACCCAAGATTAATTCAACAGTAAATCTCGGTAAATAGACTTCTACAGTCCGGTAAAAATCCAAAATTTTTATCCGGGCTGTTACAGAGATAGGACTTAATGGTAAAATGCTACTTATTCCTTGCCAGTATTGTTCACCATCTGGTATTTCTCTTTTGCAGAGTTGCAGGAAGCCACCAAGAATTTTGATGAGACTTTAACACCTTTCCACTCTTGTATAGACTCCACAGACGACAAAAGATCAGCTACTCTATAGGAGAATTCTACTTGTTTAGCTTTAATCCAAATAGGACCTAAACAAGATAAGATCAAAACGTTGCTTATTCACCATCCGGCGTTGTTGACTCATTAAAGATGGTTTGCTGCAAGTTGTGCAGTGGGTGCGGGCTCCTCTGAATCAATGGGAGGAGAGGGCGATTTTTAGAGCGGCGAGAACGGAGGCGGATCTGGGGTGGCGGCTTTGAAGCGGGGCGGGTTGCTGAGGATGGCGGAGAAATCAAAGAGGAAGAGAGGAAAAAAAAAAAAAGAAAAATGCATAAATTACCATTTCATTAATTACGAAAATGCCATTAATGGCTTCTTCAAAAATAACGAGAATGCCACCGCGTATCAACAGGAATCGCCAAAACATCTTTTTTCACTTTTCACTTATTGCTTTTCTCACAACTCTTTTCTCCAAACTCTTCTCAAGAAAACACTTAATTTTATGCATCCAAACAAGTTTTTGATTTTTTTTTGGTAGAAATGGGGGCTAAATAGCCCAACTATTAAAGAGAAACAGACTCAGAAATACATTGATTTTTTAAAAAGCATGAGAAGTGGTTTTCAGACTCTTAATCTTACAAGAGTACCAACGAGCTAAAATTATAAGATTAAGAAGTTGGGCCTTGATAGAAGCACCTTCTATTCCTAAACTGTTTTCGGCCATTCAAGCACCACCTTAGTAGCCCGTAAGCCCAAACTTTGGTTTCGACACTTGAGCTTCTATAGCTTTCATCAGAGCCCGTTCAATCGAATCATCTTCCTTACTGAAAGTTATAAGCCCAAAGCTTGTTTCTTTTGGGCCCCAAACAGGCCGCATGTATTGAACCAAACCCAACTATCCAAAGTCATTTCCCCCAACTAACTCTAAGCCATTTTCTCTTTTGAAAAAATCACCGAATGCGCTTACCATTTTGTCTCCTAATTTTCTTGCTATTTGAATTGATTCAACGTTGACTTTCAAGTTATTTCTTGTAATGGTGTGTACACATAGATAATATAATTACGTCGTATTGAGTTAGTGGAAACTGAAAAAAAAAAGGCTAATGTTAGAGGAAAACTATACAACACTAATCATATGTGTACGTTTATAATAACAAAAACAGCCTAAAAGTTCCAGATAAAACGTTTGTCCTCGTAGTAAGCGGATTCCACCGTTGTTATACATTGAAGCTTCTAGACTAAACGATTACGATGATGAACGAGAAGAACCTCCATACAAGTTTATGATCTAAACTGCTCTAATCGAGAACGTTGATGTAACTTTATTCTCATCCTCGATGTCATTAATTTTCCTTGTCTTTATCGCTAAGAGTCGAGAGAATGGACAATTTTTCCAGAAAGTCCCCCTACTTTTCATACGCAAAAAAAAAAAAAAAAAACTTCAACTTGACACCACAGTTGAATAATTTTTGATTATACGTCATCTGTGAAACAACGACTACAGAAATAAAACGACGGAACGGTCACCCCATTTCCAAATTTGTTCGAATTGTCTCCTAGTCTCAATTTTCGTGCGCCTAAATTATTTTGTTCTATTTCAATTTTAAAACTTCTTTTATCCAACTTGAGATGACTAACACATAAACATTAGAATTTCGTTTTCCGGGGATATCTTATTCGTCTCTTATCTCTTTGAAGTTTGATCAAATCTAAACATAAACAACCATCTCTACCAACAGTGCATCACTTCCGTGTAATATTTCCTTCGGTAGGTAACTTATCTTTTACCCGATAAGTTACAAATTATAAGATCTTTCCAAATAATTAAAGATTGGATCAATGTTCAAGTGAATCTTCGTTTAAAGTAGATGTGGACAATTATAGAAAGCAACTTCAATAATTTCCTTAAACTCCTATCCTTAAAAAGAAAAAATTGTCACAAATTGGTCCACAACCACTTAAACATCGACAAATTCTATGGTGCTCACTGCGTACCATGTCATATCCCACTTGGTACATAATATGGCCCACTTTTATTAGCCACATCATCACAATTAAATACATTAATTACATTAATTTTATTTAAGGTAATTCAATTTTTTTCCCATTTATTATTTTAACTTTCTTCCCTAAATTCTAGTTGCCTCCCCTCCCTCCCCTCTCCTTCAGCTGCTAGTCCAATTCATCTATGGTGTTTATTTATTTTCTAAAAAACCCCTTCTTCATATTTGATGATAATTTCTCCATTTCAGCTTTAATCCATTGGCCTTCCTTTCCCAACTTCAATTCTTGGAGAATCATGTTCATCGTTACTTGACAAAAAAAAATAAATCCTATCAACATTATCCTTTAGGTTTAATTTCATAAACGAGTTAGAAAGACTTCCCCAAGATTTAAAGGAGTTGGAAGACTTCCCTTGGTATTTGTCTATCATGGTGAATTTTTTGTTTTTCCACCCACAAAATTAGATTTCGTCACAGTAAAACCAGTATTAATTAATACAAAAATCTTGAGAATAAGATGAAAAAAATTAGGGTTTCTAATTTTAGGAAAGAAAGTTAAAACAATAAATGGAAAAAATTGAATTACCTTAAATAAATTGATGTGTGATTAATGCATTTAATTGTGATGATGTGGCTAATAAAAGTGGGTCATATTTCGTACCAAGTGGGATATGACATGGTACGCAGTGAGCACCATAGAATTTCTCCTTAAACATCTAGGAAGAAAATCTCCCATTAGGTGCAATACGATTAGGTTACTTTGAATCCAACCCATAAAAAAAAAAAGAACTCATTCCCTTCTTTTTTTACCATCCACCAATGTTTGCCACGTACTAAACTGTCCTATTTTAGCATTACCACTAAATAGTTATAGATTTTTCTTTTTGCCTTTTTCCGGTGGCAGATTTTCTGCCCATAAAACACCCAACCCAAAAACAGGCCCTTATGTTTCGGGGACCAAAATACGCAGATGGGGAGAGAGATTCCCTCTGGAACTGGACACACACGTGATCTCCACAAACTTTAGCCAGATATACACGAGCCCGCCACGCGCCCCACTCCGCCTCTCAATCCTGACCGTCCACTCCTCCCCTCAATCCAACGGCCCAAACCCCCATTTCCCCCTCCTTATATCTTCTTCACTTTCTTCTTCACCACACACACACTCACCCACTCGCATGAAGGAAAAAACCCACACCCGACCCGCCTTGACCTTTCCTTCTTTGCTCTTTCCTTGATTCTGTCTATCTATCTATCTATCATTGGGTGATAAAGAGACCCTTTTTGTATTTTTTTGAAAGGTAAAAGGAAAGAGAGAAAAAAAAAAAAAAGGAGGTAGAAGAAGATGATGTTAAAGGCAGCGCCTGCTCTCTCTTTGTTGAACACTCACGGTCAGGCCCGAGTGGAGAATCCGGGTCATGCCCTGTTTTCCTCTGTTTCTGTTAACCAGAATGGCGTTTCGAGAGGGAAAACAGGGGCCGGACTTGTGGTCTGTGCTGCAAAGGGTGGAGGAGCTAACAGTAAGCCTTTGACCGGTGTCGTTTTTGAGCCGTTTGAAGAGGTGAAGAAGGAGCTTGATCTTGTCCCTACTGTGCCCCAAGTGTCTCTCGCCAGACAGAAATATGCCGATGAGTGTGAGGCTGCACTTAATGAGCAGATCAAGTATGTTTCAAGAGATTAATCCTCCCTGTTTTTTGTTTAATCTGGGTTGTTTTTTTTTTTTTGAATTTTCAATCTGGTGCTTGATTGAGGTTTGCCAATGAAAACATATTCATGCTTTTGTTCTGTTGTTATTCTTATTCATGTGTAGTGACTCATTCCGTCATTTAAACCAATTGTTTATATCCCTGTTTTTGTCGCTTGCAATAATTGTTTCACTTTACACGATTTGTTTATTTATGATGATTCAATAATACTTGTTTTCTATGGCAGTGTGGAGTACAATGTCTCGTATGTGTACCATGCTATGTATGCCTACTTTGATAGGGACAATGTGGCTCTCAAGGGTCTTGCCAAGTAAGTCTTCACGTCCAAAAAAAGAAATATTTACATGAAAATCTTGGTCGTTTAGAGCTCACTTATGGCGTTGTCTTGAAATAGTTTTTTCAAAGAATCAAGTCGTGAGGAAAGAGAACATGCAGAGAAATTGATGGAATACCAGGTATTTGTCCTCACAGCTTGGTGGAATCTTTTCTGTTATTTTGTATTTGTTCTTTGAAAGTTTAAAGGCTAATCCTTTGTTATTTCTTGTCTATTTTTCAGAACAAACGTGGTGGAAAAGTGAAGCTGCAGTCCATATTGATGCCCCTCTCTGAATTTGATCATCAGGAGAAGGGCGATGCACTGTATGGTGAGTCTTAGATGCCATATTTTTTGTTGAACAGTTGTAGTAGATTGATGTAATCTTGAATTATTAATGCTGTCCCTGGATGCAAAATTTGTGCTATAGAGTTGCTTCTTTCAAAGGTTGTGTCTTTCTTGCATTTTTTATTATAAGATTGAAGGATGGATTCCTTTTGAGGAGTCTTACGATTGATCATTTAGTGGTTTAATGGCCTGTGATATATGGTTTCTCGATGCACGGACAGATTTGTTGTCTTCTTAAACGCGTCACCACTTTTTTTAGTGCAGAAACATGTTACCTCTTAATTGTTCATTGTCGTATTGCATCTTCAGTTACAAGAGCTCTATTTTAACGTTAAAGAAGCTTGTTGCATCTGCATTCACAACAATACTGGATTAACAATGGTGATACGTCATGCATGTTGCACTTTGAGATACATGCTTCCAGGCTTGTGTTGATTTTTTATAATTTCTTTGTTTCTTCCCGTTTCTTTCATTATTTTGCTGGTATAAGCTTGTTGATTAAGTTGAGCGGCACAGTCCATCCTATTGTTTCCTTGTCAAGTGTTGAACCCAGCTTTGTTGGTAGTGTTTTTGCAACGGTTTACCGTGTACTGATTGTTTTTGTTTTCTCGTTTCAGCAATGGAGCTTGCGCTTTCTCTGGAAAAACTGAACAATGAAAAGCTCCTTAACTTGCACAGAGTAAGGCATTTTCTGTATTCTGTTGCTTTTTTTTAATTCCTCTGTAAGTCCATTTATTTTGGGCTACAAACTGGATTGTCATTCCTCTTTCCCGTAAAACATCTCCAATTAAGGGGATTGAAAGATTGAAATTTGGAACTTTAGCATTGAAAATTGCCAATTATACCTTGGGGGTCCATAAGGAGCAGAGTGGTGAAATTCGGCTTTGAAATTAGAGCTGAATTAGGACTTCCTGCTGCAGCTGCTTTAGTTTGAACAGTCTGATTGTAGTTCCTGATGATTTTGTCATCCCTCCAACCATTTCATTTCTGATTATAACTTTGTTCCCAACAGATAGCGGATAAGAGTCATGATGTGCAGTTGGCTGATTTTGTTGAGAGCGAGTTCCTAGCGGAGCAGGTATTACATCTTTCATATTCAATAGTAGTCTTATTAGTGGACTTCTTTTCTCAATAATTGTATGTCGTGGCATGGATGATGGCGTGAAACACTTATTGAAACCTGAATCTGCCCTTCAAATCTTTCGTTTTTGTAGGTAGAAGCCATCAAAAAAATCTCAGAATATGTTGCCCAGCTGAGAAGAGTAGGCAAAGGACATGGTATGAGTTCTTAAAACATATTCCTCCGTTATACTTTGTGTTGTGTGCCCATAATCTTGGTAGTTTTTTATTGGTTTGGATCTTGATATTCTCTAAACTGATGTTTTCTTGTGAAAACTAGGTGTATGGCACTTTGACCGAATGCTTCTGGAGGAGGGAGCAGGTGCTGCATGATTATGAAGATACAATGCACACATCACTCTCTTGTGGCTACTTAACCGTTTTGGACATCGTCCTGTGCTATGGTTTTTGTGTGCTTTTTTTGTTTAAGGGAAAAAAGTTGAGAGGTTTTGGGGGGCATAGATGTTGTTGTACTCGCTAGTGTTGAACATGAATTAGCCATCTTAGTTAGGAACTTTTAAAGAAGCTGTGTAATATGTGGCTAGTGATTTTCTGCTTCGGAAATGCGCCCTTTAAATAAAACGTTCAAGAAATTATTGTGGTGAAGCCATGAGCCACCTGCTGATCTGGTTTCTGTCAACTTCTTTGGTGGGCAGACAGTGGTTCCTGTCTGAAGGAAAGAATTGTAATGGTGTCTTATGTTGTGGGCTTGATGTAATGGGAGTGGGAGTTATTATCTCCATCCTCAACCACAAGAATGATGATGTATCGGTATCAGTCGAGATTTTCTTTTACAAAATTGGATTTTCCTAGAATAAGTGGCAACTTTCATATTCTACATCATTCTCATACAGATTAGAGGCCCCATCAGCCTACTACGTCCACTTTTCTTCGTTACACTTGAAAAAAAGGAAATGTTCGACTCAACTATGTCACAAGATTGCAGGATTTGTCGGGGTCCATTTGTTGTGGAGATTATTTGTCTATTCTAATTCTGTAATTGGCCCGCTTGTCTTTTCTTGAATCGTCGCCGATCCTGAGAGCAAAAAGAAAATCTTTGCCTGTCCACAATACGGAGACATCAAGGACATTTGTGGACCTCGTGGAATAATCCATCAAACTCCAATGTCAAAGCCAGTGTGGCTTGGAGTGGGTTTGGGCTCATCTTTGATGAGCTGTTGTAAGTTTTTTTGGGGGGTCTAACAACTGGTTTAGCTCAGTTTGAGCGGATCGGCTCTTCGACTATTAGTCGACTCTTTTTTGCACGATATTTTCCACCATCGTCATTGAGTTTCAGACTTCTGTGGCATGTTAATCATATTCAATAAGAGATTTTTAAAATGAGGAAAATAAAAAAATCTATTTCCTTCAAAAATAAAGAATCCTTGGGTACGCATTTGGTAAAACTCAATGTTGTGAAAACCGGACCGGACTAGCCGGTTCGATCGGGGTAACCGCGAACCGGTGGTTCAATTCGGATTTCAAGAATCGTAAAAAAAAGGAGACTTTTCTGAGATAAAATTCGACTGGACGGTTTTCCAGTTTTGGTCCTGGACTCGGTTTTCCTGGGTCTAACAGCTTAGAAATTTTTTTTTTCTTAAAAATTCTAATAACATGTATTTAGTGTTTATTAAATTAATTTATCACTAAAATCTTTCTAAATTTTTATATTCTAAGAAAAATTTATACTTTAGCACATCATAATGTACATATAATTTATTTTTTTCATTATTAATCACATATATATAATTAAATATTAGTTTACGGCTAGACCCCGGTTGGGTCCCGATTTTCTGAACCTTCACCTTTTTTTATTCAATGGCCGGTCCGGTTTCAAAACCTTAGTAAAACTTGAATAATATACATTTCCTGAATTACAAATGATATTGACTCGTTCTAATCACTAATAAAAAAAATGTCTAAAGACGAATTGTGCTATCAACCTTTCTTATCAAATATTTAAAAATTCATAATTCTAGAATGATGACAACTAGTTGTACAGTAAGATTATTGGCTTTGTAAAAGTTAATTTTATATAATAACTAAAAAATAAATCATCATCCGTTTTCTCATTGATCACAATTTTCATATTTTCGTATTTACGTTTTGGTTCTCCACTGAAATCGGAAAATATTTGCCCATCAAACAAAAGAAGTTAATAAAATTTGTTAAAAATATTTTATCGATTTTGAGAAGCCCGCAAACCCAAAAATACAACTACTAAGTACTAACTCTTGAATAGTGGATGGGGGCCGTTGTTACGCCGATCGATGACCATTGATGGAACCACTATGGTGGTCGGTCAGTTTCCCATAGTAAAAGAGGAAAGACACCACGTGTCCTTCTACGATAGGTTCAATCACATCATACCGGACACCGCAGAAGCCCGCAGACAAAATGTCCACGCGGCGCAATCAAATCCGGACTATAAAAAACGACCGTTCCTTCTCCCACGTAAAAGCTAGCGATACAGTAAAAATCACCGTAGCAGTTACTACCACTTACCAGCAGACCACCCTCTCTCTATTCTTCTCGAAAAAGAGCTTTGCCCGTAAATTAAATTTAGCAGAGTAACTATTACTCCAAAGTTGACAACAAAAAACAAAGCAAAAAAAGCCAGTCCTTCGATGGCTTCAATTTCTATGTTTTTAATTTTGTCATCGCTACTACTATCATCCTCGCATTCACTTCCTGATCAACAAGGTTTCGATGTTCGTCAACACCTCTCCACTGTAACCAGGTTTCCGCTTCTCGATTGCTGTTTTTTAGGTTTTGGGTTGTTTGTGGTTTAGTTAGTTAATTTTAATTCTTGCCCTTTTTGTTTCTTTGTTCGTTTTTTTTATGTGCAGGTACGATTTTGTGAAAGATGTTGCTCACACTAAGTCTGGGTCCGGAGATATTCCTGATCAGTGCACTCCTATACACGTTAACCTTGTGGTAATTTGCTTTCTAACTATTGAAAGTTTGTAAAAATTCGTTGTATTGAATCAGGTACTCTTCGCTTAATTATAGTGTGGCAAATGAAGGGAGTTAACTTCAGTTGTTTTCTTGTATTTCGATTGCATGAAGTGGCCTAGTGATGATGATATAGTGCTCTATGAAACATCTAGTGGAAATGATACTATTAATTTGGGTTTTTGATTTTTAGGCTAGGCATGGGACTCGTTCTCCTACCAAGAAACGGATGAGAGAGTTAGATAGGCTAGCTTCTCATTTGCAAGACCTTATACGAGATGCGGAGGACCGGCATTCCTCTATACAGAAAGTTCCTGCTTGGATGAAGGGTTGGACATCTCCCTGGAAAGGGAAAGTGAAAGGTGGAGAACTGATTCGCAAAGGAGAGGAAGAAATGTATAATCTTGGAATCAGGGTTAGGGAAAGGTTTCCGGATTTGTTCAACGAGCCATATCATCATGATGTGTATCCCATAAAGGCTACGCAGGCAAGCTTTATTCTAGTTTATTTTGCTGTATTGATGTTTGGGGTTGATTTTTCTGCTGGTTTTCATTGTTGTTGTTGGAGGCTTTTGTTAAGGTTGAATATCCATTGGTTGTTTATGTATTTCCAATTCCATAGGTTGCTCGTACGTCAGCCAGTGCTGTTGCATTTGGAATGGGGCTGTTGAGTGAGAAAGGGACTCTTGGACAGGGGCGCCACCAAGCTTTTGCTGTTACTAGCGAAAGCCGTGCAAGTGATACAATACTGAGGTTTCACGATTGTTGTGAAAATTATAAGGTACTTTCTACTTTTACTTCTGTTGATCTTCGCGTTATCCATTATTTAATTCTTAGCGTGGATGGATTTATCATGTCCGAACAAGGGAGTGGCTATTATGTTTCCTTCATTAAATTTGTTCTTGTTTTCCTTCTTCTATTCTCAACACCCCTGTAACTTCATTATTGTCAAACCATGTGTTTGTCTGTCCTATGTCTTTCCGGATCTTTGTTTAGGAAGGATTTTCTAAATTTCTGAATTTAGTAGTGCTAAATAGCATTCATCTAGATCCACATACATTATCTGTAATGACCTTCGCCATTTGATTCACATGCTGCAACCTCTTAGACGGCATTCATAACCCTGATGAATCAGTAATGATGAATTTGATTGATGGCTACTTTGATTGGTGATGTTACTGTGTTTTAGCTATGCATAAGAAATTTCAGGGACTCGAAGATGCTGTTCTCTTTAGTTCAGGAACATATTTGGACTCGTTCTTCTGTTNTCTCCTGTAAAGTTATGTCCTGTTGGTTGAATCGTGGCCATGATTTTCAAAATCATTGGTGAGAATTTATTTTTACCTTATTTAATTTTTTTAGTTTTTCTTACCTTACATATTTTAGGGCCATTGATTAAACAAATCAACGGTATTTATTTAACAGGATCTCTCCTGTTGAATACTGTACAGGAGAGAATCCAAATCCTCGATTATTAGTCGACTCTTTTTTGCACGTTATTTTCCACCATCGTCATTGAGTTTCTGACTTCTGTATAGACAAATTCTACAGTGCTCGATATAAAGTGGCATGTTAATCATATTCAATAAAAGATTTTTAAAATGAGGAAAATAAAAAAAATCTTTTTCCTTCAAAAATAAAAAATCCTTGGGTACGCATTTGGTAAAACTCAATGTTGTGAAAACCGGACCGGACTGGCCGGTTCGATCGGGGTAACCGCGAACCGGTGGTTCAATTCGGTTTTCAAGAACCATAAAAAAAAAGGAGACTCTTCTGTAGATAAAATTCGACTGGATGGTTTTCCAGTTTTGGTTGAACCGTTCAAACTGGACTCGGTTTTCCTGGGTCAACAGCTTAGAAATTTTCTTTTTTTTCTTAAAAATTCTAATAATATGTATTTAGTGTTTATTAAATTAATTTATCACTAAAATCTTTCTAAATTTTTATATTCTAAGAAAAATTTATACTTTAGCACCTCATAATGCACATATAATTTATTTTTTTCATTATTAATCACATATATATATATTTAAATATTAGTTTACGGCTGGACCCAAATTGGGTCCCGATTTTCTGAACCTTCACCTTTTCTGATTCAATGGCTGGTCCGGTTTTCAAAACCTTGGTAAAACTTGAATAATATACATTTCCTGAATTACGAATGATATTGACTCGTTCTAATCACTAATAAAAAAAATGTCTAAAGACGAATTGTGCTATCAACCTTTCTTATCAAATATTTAAAAATTCATAATTCTAGAATGATGACAACTAGTTGACTAGTTGTACAGTAAGATTATTGGCTTTGTAAAAGTTAATTTTATTTTTTAGGAGTATTTATATCTATTATATATATTTAAAGCTGTATCCCTCACCAGGTTTTGACACATAGCATTTTTGGGGTCTTGCTTTACTGCCTTGTGGAAGCTTTAGGGTCTTCTTTTATTGCCATGAGGAGTGTTGTAGGTGTAGTTTGATTGGCCATAATGTCAAACATATTTATCCCATAATAACCTTTAGTATTGATCTTCCCTAATAAAGTATACAAAATCATCACTTTTAAAAGATACACTCCCAATTATACTTTATCTAAATCCAAAAAACCAACCTCCATCCTATCAGGAAAAAAACCTTAAACCCATTGATTTTGTACCGATTCTTTTTTAAAAAAGATTAAATTGTTAATTACTAAACTCTTATCTCTAAATATTTATAAATACAAGTACAGGTTTTGTTTTTGATACTGTTTCTTCTCCATTCATTCTTCTCTCTTTTCTCTTTTAGTGTAACGCCCCGATTTTCGTTAATTGGTTTTTACGGAATTTTCAAAATTTTTGGTATTTAACTTCCACTTTTACCCTCGCGGAATTTCCGGGAGTCTTTGGTTAAGAAATTATTGTTATAATTAATTTATTCTCCTTGAAAATATTTTTTTTACTTTTAGAATTCATCCTTACTCGGGTTGTTTGGGAACAGCTGGAGTTCCGAGGTGAAATATGGAGTTTATCGTAGTTTCACTCAAAACTACGTCGTTTTGAATTAAAGTAAGAAAAAAAATAATAATAAAAAAAACCCTAATCCTATGCGCGCGTTGACCAGGGGAGTTGACCGTGCCTTAAACCAAAACGACGTCGTTTTGGTCTAGGCCGGCCAACCCTAACCCCTTCCTCTTTTCTTTTCTTTTTCGTTTTCCCTTCTCTTTCTTTTTGGGTTTTCTCTCTTCCGCCGTCTCACCCCTCTCACCCACGAGCTCTCTCTCTTCTCTTCCTCCTCCTTTTCACCCAAACCCGCCACCGTCATCTCATTTCTCTACTCTCTTCATCTCCATCCTCTTCCCTCTCTATGAAACAACCGCCGCCACAACTCCTCTTTTCCCTTCGAG
>JAKUCV010005700.1:0-15976 GCA_028386065.3 Turnera subulata | reverse complement strand
AACCTCACGTTTCACCCCGATTTCGAATCCGTTCTCCACGGGACCCGAACCATGAACCATACCAACTCAAAATCGACATTTCAAAGACATATTAATTTATTTCTTCAACTAAAACCTCGAAAATAGCCCAAGGGTAAAATTGGAATAAAATTTCGAAAATTCCGAAAAATTCAAATTTTGAAAATCCGGGGCGTTACATTTATAGTAAGATTTGCTTATTAATTGATGTTTTACCCAACATCAGGGGGAGAGAATAAGCAGCTGGATCAAGAGATTATTGAAATTGAAATGATTTATCAATGCCTAGTTTTGATCCTCGAATAAATTAGTATGAACTTGAAGTTCAAAAGATGATTCATTTGCAAAAGATTAGTAAGTCATTTGCCAGACATATTTATTTGAAAAATGTGACCATATACCAGCTGCAAATGCTCCTGTTTAGATTGATATTCCTGAAGAACAATATAAGTATGCAAATGAATCTATAGATTATACTCGGTTCCAAAAAGAAAAGAAATTCTCGATAGAGAAAAAGGAGCAAAGTGATAAGATGGCCCCAATAAGGAAATAAGGCCTCCAGTAGAGGTTTGAATTAAAAGTCCTTAAGAAGAGGAAAATCCTCCAGAAGAGGTTTTCTGACACAAATTGATAAAGTTCCAGAAATAACTCAAGTACCTGAAATAAAAGAGTATGATGAGATCTCAATTACAGTGTCAGGAATAAGATGGAATCGACGTTGAAAATAACCGTCGACGGAATACTTGTTTTATTTATAATATAGCACTAAATAAAAATGAGGATCATGAACTTACATTGGCGAATGTAGGCGCTGTATGATTGGCCAAAGTAGAGAAATACGTTTAAGGCTGTGTTAGACTCGCTTGAAGCGATTCCCGGACCTGTAGTCCGTACACAAGATGGTGTAAAATTCAATTGGTCATAAAATGGGTATTTGTGCGGAAAAGAATATGAGAGATAAAGCACGGTTCTGTTGCACAAGGTTTTACCCGAACAACCTAGTAATTAATTATGAGGAGATATACTCTCTTGTGGAGGATGCAATTACTTTTGATAAGTCTGGCAGGTATTAGAAATGCATCTAATGAATGCTATTACAGCCTATTATTATGGATCCATAAGTCATGATATATACATGAAGATCCCTGAAGGATCCAAGTTGTCTAAAACAACTAATTCCCAGGAAATTACAAAATAGAACTGAATTGATCTTTATATAATTTAAATCATTTTGAGTATGGATAAACTTGTGATTGGAACTCCCGAAGAAGCTTCCAAATACCGTGCTATTAGATTGGTCCTGGAGTACCCTGGTTGAAGTGAAATATGCATTGCTAAGAAAATAAAGCCTTAAGCTTTTGACTTAAGCCTATTGACGAGATATGAATTTGCTCATATCTTTGGGGTATAAAAAATGTGGTGTCATGTTAATCCTGTAAGCCCGAAGAAAGAAGAGTTAGTTCTTGCAGATGCCGATCCCCCACTTGATCCACAAAAGGCACATCCGGACATCTGCCACAACTTTACACATGAAATTGTTGCATCATTGGGACTACAAAAAGCGAGAGGGCAAGACAGATGCTCCAACAACAAAATTATGAAGATAATGCTACCTACACTGCCTAGTTAAAGTAATGATGTATCAAAAGTGATCAGACAAGGCACACATCACCAGAAGTTGACAAGAGGATTATTGGCATGCAACGACATCAAGAGAGGCCAAAATGAGGGGAGTAGAATACGCACTGCACTCTTTTTTCCTTCACCAAGTTTTTATCCCACTGGGTTTTTCTTAGTAAGGTTTTTAATGAGGCAGTTTCCCAATGCGTATTCTACCGAACACACAATAACATCCAAGGAGGAGTGTTATAAAAACATGAATATGTGGATGTCACTATTACCCCACCTACCCAAATATTTCTTATTTATATATATGTATATAATTATCAAGTGAAGTGGTAGAATAAAAACGCAGCTCTTACTCATCTTCTCTTCCTCTCTTCTCCATTTCCTTCTCCTATTTTCTGCATTAAACATAGCATCAATTACATAAATTTATAACAGGTGCAAAAGGAAAAAAATAAACTATATATGAAGAAAGACTTGCAAAGTTGTTCGTCCACAATCAAAATCAAGGACGCAAGTCAAAATTCAAAACACACAATTTTGAATTTAAGCCACATCCAGACAAAAAAATTCAACCCCATATAAGATATGGTTGTTGTTAATTTCCTTGCTCATATCACCTCGATAGTCGTGTTTCAATAAAGAAAACCTCCATAGTCGACATTATTTCAGCCAGGACGTGGCTTCATCATTTACACAGGATTCTAATACACTTGCTTCGTTTTTTTAATAACACTTGCTTCCTTTAAAAAAAATGTTTTGACTTATTTTGAAGAATTCTTTGGAGGCAAAAAGAATCAATTTGACGATTCTAAATTAGAAAGTCTAATCAAATTATTGGTCATACATATTTTTTTTTTTGGCTTTTGATAGCATTCTTCTAGGAATAAAACTTTGCAAATACATTATCAACATGGTATTGGTACAAGTAATAATTAATGGACTCAAGTGGAATCCCTATTAGTCTGGATAAAACTTATGATGGAAAAACAAAAAATTTGCAAATTCATTGTAAACGCTGGATAATCTGACCTGGACTGGACTAAATGATTCTCCCCTAACGTAAATAATGATCGCTCTATAATTAGTCAATTTGCCAACCCATTCATTTGATTTCATCTCATCTTATTCTAACCCATGTGATTCCGACATGGACGACCTCAATAGTTCCAGTTTGTGGCATCCACCAACTGCAACATGTCAGGATTGCAGCAAGCTCCTAGCCGGTCCGGCCGGGGCCTGTTGCGGATGCAGTGCTGCCCACGACTTCCGCATTCAACAGCATCACCGCGGGAAGCTGCCAAAGAAGGTGTACACCATCTTGCACCCTGACCACCTTCTTGCATACACGCCCTCTTCCGACATCGACCACCGCTGTAATTTGTGCTACCAATCCTTTGGTAGTTACTACTATGCCTGTCCTTCCTGCCCTTTTGTCATCCATCTGACTTGTGCTTTTCCACCCTGCATATATAACGGCCAACGCCATGAAGTCCTAAACCTGAGAACGTTGAGTTCAGTGAGACTATACGACTTCATTTGCAATGCTTGTGGCGTAGTTCAAAGGGAAGACAGGGTCGTCGTCGGTGACGAGGAAGAAGAGGCTAACCCGCCGTGACTTTGCACCATGTGCCGCCGGATAATACACAAGAAATGCCTGGACTTGAAACCCACCATCGAAATCAGACAGCACCCTCACCCCATCACCCACACCTTCTCATTCCAACGGCCTCCCGCTGCGAGAAAGGAATGAAGGAAAATTATGGAGGTTATATGTGTAAGTCCTGCAACTTTGTAGCTCACCTGAACTATACAACGACGTTTGTTGTGGAGGACTCGGTCGTCAGCGCCGCCTCCACTGTCAATGATGTCAAGCCAGAAGATGATGACCACGAAGGGGAGGAAGTACCGGAGGTTGAGTTAGGACCGGTGATCAACCATTGGAGTCATCTTCACAGGCTAGTCCTTATTGACAAGGATGGGGAATCAATAGAGGCAAAAGAAGAATATTATAACTGTGACGGATGTAAGTTACCTATCTTCTCTCCATTCTATGGTTGCAAGGAGTGCAATTTCTTCCTAGATAAAAAATGTATTTTCCTGCCCCAACAAATCAAGGATCAAAATCATCCTCACCCATTGACTCTTCTGGCAAATGCAAAGGAAAAGTCATTTAGGGTATGCGACATTGTCAGGGTTTTCTGTATTGTTGTTTTTTTCTCACCTAACTTAAGTGGGTCACGTTTCCTATTTTTTCGGAATTCTCTCTGTTTTTCTCTAGGGTTTCCAGCGTCGGCGCTGGACTCATAAGTCAAGTGACCGAGATAATCCCTGACTCGGATCCGCCGGACACTGGGCAGATCACTCAACGGGATCTGCCGGACTCTCCAGTGGCCACGGGCCCTTTACGTAAGAAGACGAAGGCTAATGGGGATGAGGAGCTGTTGCAAGTGGATGAAGAAATCTTGGATGTGATACAGGATGAACCTCATGAAGTCTCAGATGTCGTACTCCATGATGCTGTCCCTAGTACTCAATCAAAGCCGGAGACAGAGCCTCTGCCCTCTGGTTGGAGTTTCCAGGACGCAATCGTCTTGTAGGAGGATGAGTGGGATATGGATGAGGATGTGGAATACGAAGAGGGAGATATAGTGTTCGTTGACAGTGAGGTTGGACAGGGCATTGAGTTGTCAGAGACTTTCAAGTCTCGTCTAGCGAAGCAGTGGTCTAATTCTGTTGTGGTAAAATTGCTTGGTCGGTTGATTGGTTACAAGGCTCTCTGCTCTCGCTTGCAATTTCGAGTGATTGATTTAGTCAATAACTATTATCTGGTTCGTTTTCAACGTGCAACAGATTGTGTACATGCCTTGTGTGGTGGTCCATGGCAGATTTTGGGGAAAGCTTTGGCGGTCCAACCATGGTCTTCTAATTTTAGGGCTTCTGAGGATCGGCTTTCCCATGCTGTTGTCTGGGTGCAGTTTGCAGATTTAGCTCCCTCTTGGTATCATCCTAAAATTCTCAAAGCTTTGGGTAATTTGGTCAGGCGTACTACAAAGATAGACATTAAAACCCATACAGCTGAGCGGGGACAGTATGCTAAGGTTGCTGTTGAAGTGGACTTGACCAAGCCTCTAAAGGGGAAGGTCTTGCTTGAGAAATGGCTGTACAATGTTTCTTATGAAGGCCTTCCAAAGGTATGTTTGTCTTGTGGGTGTATTCGACATCCTGTCATTGCTTGCCCTTTAGCGACTTCTCCTAATTCTGTTCCTGCAGGGCCTCCTTCCAGTTCGGTACCTCCCGTCTCGTCCAGCAACACAGCTGAACCTCACCGGTCGGCTGTGGTGAACCAGGGTAACTCCACGATCGGGGAGTGGATGAATGCGACTAGACCAGCGAGAAGACGGGTCTGGAGGGATCCAACAGCAGCTAGTCTAGCTCCTGTTAATGCTCAATCTTCGGGGTCCAGGTTTAATGTTTTATCCGAGGTACCTAAGGAGGGTCAACCAAGTTCGGTTGCTGTGAGTTCCGGTAAAGGTAAAGAGGTGATGGTGAGTGAGAACATTCCCTCCTCTGCAGTTTTCTCTGGTTCGGATATCCCTGTTTTTGCCCGGGTGGTACCAGCCCCTAGAATTGGTCCTAATAAATCTCAGAAGTCCAACAAGAAGAAAGATAAGAAAGCCCAACCTAGTGAGAATACCGAGGCTGTTTCAGCCCAAAAGGTCTCGGGTCCTATGGACCCATCTACTTCTAATAATGTTTCTGCATCAGTTTCTGCCCCTGCCAAGGCCACTGGGTCTCTGCCAGTTCATTCCGCGGTTACTTTACCTTCTTCGTCTCATCCCACAGTGATCCCACATACGGACAAGGCTGTGCAATCCACACTCTCCACTTCTACAGCTCCTCCCTCGCTTCCTGTCCTATCACTTCCTCTCTCTCAGAGTAATGACGAATTGACAAGGCCTCCAGATTTGAACTCGATAGTTCCTGTTTCAGTTCGTGGACAAGGGGGTGGAGTGTCGTTTAACCTGAAAAAACCTGTCACCAGGTCTAGTACGGTGGCTTCATCCAGAAAGAATGCGGATGGTGTGCAGCCTCCTGTATCCAGTGCTTCCAATGTGCTTCAGGGTAGTGGTGTGGCAGACACTTCGACTTTGTCTTAAGGTCCTGCTCTCTCTCTTCTTGCAATTATTTTTTATGATTAATTTCAAAATATTTTGCTGGAACTGCCGGGGTGCAGGATCTCTCGATTTTCGTTTGTCTTTGAAGGAATATGTTCGTGTTCATCGCCCTTCGTTGTTAATTCTTGTTGAGCCCCGAATTAGTGGCCGTCGTGCCTCTAGAGTCATTAGACAATTGGGCTATTCTCGTTCACACCGAGTTGAAGCTTTGGGATATTTGGAAGGTATCTGGGTTTTGTGGAATGGTGCTTTGGTTACTGTGGAAGTGGTTTATAATCATCTTCAATATATACACATGCGTATTCACTATGGTATGCACAATTTTTTCTTGACTCTAGTGTTTGGTAGCCCGCGTGCGGCTCTTAGACGTCATCTTTGGACGAATCTTTGTTCTATGGAAGAGTTTCTTTCAGGCTCGTGGATTCTTTGTGGGGATTTTAATGCTATTCTTAACGCCTCAGAGGCTCGGGGTCTTTTGCCACGACGGGGGTGTCATCTTTTCTCGGCCTGTATGGAGACTTATTCTTTGTTTTATTTGGGGTTTGTGTAAGTTTCCCTAGGCTATATGACAATCATATACAAGCAAAAGATGCAGCGGAAGCAAAGGAAACTTAGCCAAGAACCACATGTGAAGCATATAAACCGTATAACAAAATTTCATACCTTGTTCGGTTGAGGTCTTTCACCCAACTGCTGGAACGAATCATCTAGACCAAGAACAAGGCTGGAACGAATCAGTTAGAGCAAGAAGAAGACCTGCTCCTCTACGGTATCCACACGAACCGTGACCTTCCCGGAATCGTCACACGAATCCAAGAACGAGCTCCCCGGACTGATGTGCTAGCAAGAGTAAACCGGGGTTGTGTGTGTTTTGGGTGTTTTGGTTCTTCTTCTTTCTTTCACAAAGAGGAAGAAGAAGAGAGGTGTGTTTTTCTCTGAAATGCTGAAGCTAAAAACGTTCAGAGAACCCCAAGAGAGGAAGAGCATGATCAGATCATACCCATGCCAAAAGTGAAGACATAGGTTAGCGGAAGTCATGGCCAACCTTGGCCCATCTCCCACTTAATCATGTCAAGACATGATAATGCCTTCACTAGACTTTCCAGCACAACACACACCATAATGTCTGATCTCTGGTCAATAATTCACCTAATTATTGTACCAAAACGACCCTGGTTCAACCATGGTCCAACCACGGTCCAACCATACCTGGTCCAACCACGGTTCGACCATCTGCTCGAATCATCGGTTCTATGTGTGTGACCCTGTAGCCACTTGTAACGTCCGACAATAATTGTAAAATCCCATTTTACAATTATAAGCAAAGAGCGGCGTCTAGCAACACATCATTGCTACCCGAACGACAAGATCAGTACTGATTCTCTATGCCTCGGAATATGTCATCGTCCCTTCGTCCCTTTATCAAGATTAAATCGAGACATGGAATATGTCAATCTCGTATATGTTTAATCTCGGTTTCTTGATCCTCGAGTTAACTGTGTAAAACGGATACCAATGATATCAACATATCATAATCCGAGCACGGCCGTGCATTTACAGTTCAACTCTATCAAGAAACCATCCGATAATATACCCGTTATATGGGTTGGACGAATCCCCTCTTTGGTTTCTTGATCCTCGAGTTAACTGTGTAAAACGGATACCAATGATATCAACATATCATAATCCGAGCACGGCCGTGCATTTACAGTTCAACTCTATCAAGAAACCATCCGATAATATACCCGTTATATGGGTTGGACGAATCCCCTCTTGATCAATCAAAACCCACTACATACTCGGCATATACCCAATGATTACCCATATGTCCACCCAGTTACGGGTGACTAGGAATAATATCAAGGTACATGATTCATATGTTGGATACCTTGACGATCTCAGGTCGGAGAACAATCACATCTATAAGAACCACTAATGACATACATATAACGTTCCATGTATGGTTCTTATGTGGGTCGGTCCAGTCCACAAGTTCTCCAACTTGTACCCGTATGTAGAATTCATATCACATATGCAATTCTCAACATACGCTAGTCTTAACCTATTATTACAACCCATCCGTAATAATAACCGACTAGGGGACATTTAAGAATATGAAATATTCTAGGGTTATAAGTATGTGCAAGCGTTTATCTCATAAACGATACTTATTGGAATAACCTTAAAGTGTATGTACATGACTATAAATAAACATCTATGATTGGCTTTTGGGCATATTACTAACAGTTTGCTGGTCCAACTTTCACTTGGTGACGAGGTCTATCTTGCGTGAGGTTGGATCGTGCTTTGTGTAACCAAGACTGGCTTTCTTGTTATCCAAATGCTATGGTTTACCATCTTCCCCTATTGTATTCTGATCATCATCCTCTCTTGATTGACTTCTCTGGTCCTAGCACCTTGAGGGCATCAGCTCTACGGCCTTTTACTTTCCAGCCTTCATGGCTCACTCATGAGAGTTACTCGGCTTTTATCAAAGCCCATTGGCTAGTTGACTTTCCGGCTGATGTGGCCTGTTCTTAATTAGCATTGCAGCTCCAACAATGGAACTCTTCGGTGTTTGGTAACTTCTTTCATAGGAAGAAAATTCTTCTGGCACGGATCTCTGGTATCCAGAAGTTATTATCTCAGAAGTTTTCTTCCTACCACTCGGCACTTGAGATTCAGCTACGTCAGGAGTTGAATACGGTACTTATCCAGGAAGAGATTTTATGGTTTCAGAAGTCTAGAGGGTAGTGGATATCTCAGGGTGATTGTAACACGGCTTTCTATCATGCCTGTATGATTGCTCGGAGCCGAAGGAAAAAAATAACTGCTCTAAAGGATGGTCAAGGGGTTTGGGTTTCCGATGATAGTGCACTCAAGTTAATGGCAGTTGATTTCTTCAGTGCTTTATTTCATTAGGAGGTTACTCATCGCCTGGCTTTCCCTATTCAGGGGTTATTCCCTCTTATCACACCTGATGTGCTGGCTGGTTTGTCGAATGAAGTTTCGGATGTGGAGATAAAAACGGCAATTTTTGATATTGGCCCTCATAAAGCTCCTGGACCCGATGGTTTTCATGCATCTTTCTTTCATTCACAATGGGAGGTTGTGGTGAGCTCTGTTTGTTCCTTTATCCGACATGCCTTTTCGGGTCAGACATGGAGTTCCTTTTTTAATGACACTAATTTGGTGCTGATCCCAAAAGTGGATGTTCCTGAATCCATGTCGCAGTTTCGGCCTATTGGTTTATGCTCTGTCCTCTATAAAACTCTTACCAAGGTTATTGTTAACCGGTTGAAACCAATACTTACCTCTTTGGTTGCTCCCTCCTAGTCTAGCTTTATTCGAGGAAGACACATTACGGATAACATTGTTGTGGTGCAAGAGGCTGTACACTCTATGCGTATTAGAAGGAGAGGGTCTGCTGTAATGGCTAATAAAATTGACCTTAAAAAAGCCTATGATCGGCTGAGTTGGCAGTTTATTAGGGATACTCTTTCTGATGCTTGTTTACCAGCTACCCTGGTCGAGTGTATTATGAGGTGCATTGGGGGTACACGAATGAGGATCCTATAGAATGGGGAGTTGGCGTCTTCCTTTGCCACTTCTCGAGGGGTTCGACAGGGTGATCCTCTGGCTAGACAGGTCACTCACTAAGTCGGTGTTGTCTGCTTTACTGTTGTTCACTATGCAAACAGTTCGACTTCCTGCTGGGGTGATTAATGAGATTGAGAAACGCTATCGTTCCTTTATATGGGTTCCTCTACGAAACAATGAAAGATTGGGTTTTTAGGTTTTTTGGGTCCCAATGTTTAGTGGTTTGGCCAATTTGATACCCCGACATTTTTTTGGCCGGGCAGGTACCCCGACTTTGCATGGGCAGGCCAAACGTGATCCCCCGGTCAGGTACTTGCTGACGTGGAGGGCTGCCCGGATTTGAGGTTTAGGAGGTGTTCTAAAACGACGCCGTCTCGCACCAAAACGACGTCGTTTTAAAGGGTTCGGAGGACACGTCAGATCCACGTGTCTTTGTGGGCTCCGTATAGAACCAACCCTTGGTTCTTCACCCAACCGACCCGAAACCTAATGGATACAGAAACGAAAGTTGACCCGGTTTTAATTATTTATTTATTCATTTTTTTCTTTTAATCAAATTTTATTTTAAAAAATCTTAAAAATGAGTAAATCTTAGTTTTTAAAAAAATCTTGCTTGGATTTAAATAAATAATGTGTTTTTTTGTCGAATAAACGTGTTCTTCAATTTTTCTATCAATGTCCCCAAAGCCACAACATTGTTCTTTATGAAAAACCAAAATTTACCAGAGTTCTATTGCAAAAAAAAAAAATGGTTTTGCCATCCATTAACCATTCATAAAAAATGCATAACACTTCATCTTAAATAAGTCAAATGTAAATCATAAATGGAGAATTATAGAAAAACACAGAATTATAAAAAACACATCGCAGCACGACTGTGAGGAGCAAAAAATTGGGTTTATCTCTTCCCCTTGCAGCTGATGCCGCCATGGAAATGAGTGCTCCCATCAGAGCTTTAAACCCGCCGACCCGAACACGAAGCCAGGCTGTCCGGGAGGAAGACGGTCACTAGCCGGGCAACCACACCAGCTGCCGCGCCGGAACCGTCGCTGCAAAGCTTCCACCGCCACGAAGACTGTCGCCCTTGAGATCTGCCATCGACAACAGCAACAGCTGCGTGTGACATCGCCGTCGCGTTGCAACAGCCAACCGCCACTCCTTCCTCTCCTCCTTCAAAACTGGTCTCGCCGTTGTCCCTTGCTGTTGGGATTGTCCTTTGAGATTGAATTGGATTGCAACGGGTAGAAGGAATATGGGATTTTGATGATAGGATTTGGTTGGGTGATGATTAACAAATCAAATTTTATTTTGAAGAGCGTTGCAGGTCGGTGATGGGTGGGTATTTGTGGATTTCTTTTTTATAAAAATCAAAATTAAATCTCATTAGTTGCAGATCGATTTCCATTTGTTGTGCTACGGGATTTTTGTGTTTGAAGAGGTTGGTGGCGGTGGGTGTTTGAGAAGAGGGTGGGGGTGATGGTGTTGGTGGAAGGGGTCGACGAGGGGTTGACTTACTGTTGCTTTCTTTTTTTTTTAGAAAAAAATGGTTAATAAAAAAAGTAACAAAAGGTGAAGGAGAAAATTTAGGAGAAAGAATATACTCATTTGTTGGTCAGTATTGTAACGCAAAAAAAAAAAACAACTTTAATATTTTTATTTTTATCTTGAATCATTATGGCAGGATTTAAAATAAATAGTATACACATATTGCCCTTTTTCAAAAAAAAACATTCAATCTGGTTGTTAGAACTGATCGATTTATACTTTTAATTAGAATTTTTTTAAAAATGAAATGTTTCTTTTTTAAAGAAAATTTATTAAAACTAAAATTTACTCATGTTAAAATATTTTTAAAAATTAAAGAAAGAAAAATGATTAAATGAATAATCAAACTAGGTTGTAGCTTTTTTAAAAAAAATCAAACCGGATAAGGGTTGGGTTTCGTTTCGGTATCCATCAGGTTTCGATTGGTTGGATAAGAATCCGGGTTGGTAGCATGCGGACCCACAAAGACATGTGGATCTGATGTGTCCATCCAAGCAACTAAAACGACGTCGTTTTGATACGAGACGACGTCGTTTTGGAGCACCTCTCAGACCTCAAATCTGGGCAGCCCTCCACGTCAGCAAGTACCTGACCGGGGGATCACGTTTGGCCTGCCCATGCAAAGTCGGGGTACCTGCCCGGCCAAAAAAAATGTCGGGGTACCAAATTGGCCAAACCACCAAACATTGGGACCCAAAAAACCCAAAAACCCATGAAAGATTCATCTAGTTAATTGGGAGACAGTTAGTTCTCGTAAGAAATATAGGGGATTGGGTTTGAAACATTTGTCTCATCAAAATGATGCTCTTCTTGCTAAGTTGGGATGGGGCCTCGTTGCTAATCCAGAGGCTTTATGGGTTCGTGTTCTACACGGGAAGTATCTTTCTCAGTCCATAACAATCCTTTTATCTTTGGAGACTCATCGGTGCTCTGCTTTATGGCGGGGCATTGTCAGGTCGTGGCCTGTTATTCAGCAAGGAGTGGAGTGGAGTCTTGGGGATGGCTCGCATATTGAGTTTTGGTTTGACTGTTGGGTCGCGGATGTTGGTCCGCTTATACAGTTTGTGGTAGTTGCGCCACCAGATGCCAGCTTGCATGATTCAGTCAGCAGTTTTGTGGCTCCACTTGGCGGTTGGGATTGGTTTAAATTCCAACAGTTTCTTCCTGCAAGTATTTGTTTAAAGATTGCGTCAATCCCAGCTCCTATAGTGGATGGAGGTCCTGATATCCCCTACTAGAAGCATACGGCCAACGATAGTTTTAAGACCAGTACTGCTTATGATCTTTTTTGTCCATCCCAGGATGCTGTGTCGTCTCCTCTTTGGCGTCTGATATGGTCTTGGCCCGGGCCTCATCGGGTTGGTATGTTTCTTTGGCTTTTGGCTCATGATACCCTTCTTACCAAAGCAAAACGTGTTCAGCGTCATTTTGCTTTGTGTGCTTTATGTCCGTTATGCACTCTTGAGGATGAATCTGCATTACATATGGTTCGTGACTGTGTGTGGCCCCGGGACATTTGGGAGGTCTTTGTTGCTCATGGCCCCTCGCATTTCTTTCAGGTTACTTCTATATCTAATTGGATTCTTGTTAACTTGTCTTGTCAAACGACAACTTTTTCCTCTATTCCTTGGCCTATAAATTTTGGTGTGACATGTTGGAAAATTTGGGGTTGGCGTAATGCTTTTGTGTTTGATAATGATGTTGAGGCTCCCTTAAATCCAAGTAATCAAATAATTTTGTGTGCAAAAGAGTTTATGGATGCTTTGCATAACGAAACTCCTCTTTATGCTCTACGCACTGAAACTATCTTAGTTCGGTGGGTAGCCCCTCTACCGGGCAGAGTCAAGCTGAATACTGATGGAGCTGTTAACGGGAGTGAACAATTTGCATCAGCCGGTGGTGTTGTGAGGGATAGTCAAGGTGTTTGGCTTGCTGGATTTTGTTTCCACAACGGCCAATGTTCTCCACTACAGGCTGAACTTTGGGGATTATATGTGGGTCTGCTCAAGGTATGGGAGATGGGCTTCCGTTTTGTTGATGTCGAAGTGGATTCGGTAATGGTTGTGAATCATCTTTGCGAAAATGATGGTCGTAATCACCGCTTCTCTGGTCTTTTTGCAGCAGTAAGGCAGATTGTACGTCGTGATTGGTCTTGTCTCATATTTATCGTGAGGCGAATCAGGTTGCCGACTGGTTAGCTAATTTTGCTTTTAAGTTTTCTCTTGGAGTGTCTCATTTAGTTCAACCACTAGATGGTGGTGCTGTTTTGCTTGATTCTGATGTAACCGGAGCTGGTGTTCTTCGTACTATTTCTTCTGATTCATAATAAAGTTATACCTCATTCAGATAAAAAAAAAAGGACAAACACAACACGAAGGAGACAAGCATCCGCTTTTCCTTATTGAAGAAGGCAAGGATGAGCGTCATTGCTCGGTGTGTCGGGATAAAGATCCTTCCTCTTGGAGGCTAAGTTGTAGAATCTGTAACACTGATGTGCACATCGGTTGTGCAACTCTACCGCACAGAGTCATGGATGACATGTACGATGAGCATCCTTTATGCCTCACTTACCCTCAAGAAGGTGATGGCAATAATCATGATAATTCCTACTTGTCTTATATGTCGAAGAGAAAGAGAACCAGAACTCTGGTTCTACTCCTGTTCAAGATGCAACTTCGATTGCCATCCAGTTTGTCTACTTGGGAAGTATCCGTACATCAAATTTGGAAGCACAAACGTATTTGAGTGCCATCCTCATCACCCACTCACCTTAGTAGAAGAGCCTGAGGGTTTTCCTTTATGTGAAATTTGTAACTACTATTGTCTTGACTTGTCCTACCAATGTAGTAGTAATTCTGAGTGTAAATTTATTGTCCACTTTTCCTGTTTACAACGAACAGAAAGACGGAGAAGAAGAAGGAATAAGTCACAGCTTTAGTTCTTCAATGATGTGAGGGCCCGGGAGGTCAATGATTCCAAGGGTTGGTTGGGCGCAAAAAAAACACTAGTTATGGGCATGCATTGTTTTGTAAGTTTACAAATCTGAATTTGCTTCTTAATTAATTAATAATGTGCTTCCATTAATTTATGTTCATCTTCTTAACAATCGTGTGGCTGAACCCGACACTGAAAAAAAATCGTAATTTTCAAATGAATAAATATATTTTTCCATCTAAAAGTATTAAAAATTCTCTTCTACCTGATGATAGCTCAAATGAGGCCAGAGATGTAAAACCCAAAAAAAATCCTCTTTCGAGTGATTGGCCACATATCACTTCCTGCGTTTAGGTAGCAGCACACGGTTTTGAACTTACTGGGCTGCAAATGAGCCGAGCCGAGTCGAGCTTTTGATGGCTCAGGGCTCGGCTCGTGAAAATTTAACAAAGGTCAAGCTCGGGTCTCGAGTTTAGATACTAAGCTCAAGCTTGGCTCATTAAGATTTTAGTAGGTTCAGGCTCGGCTAAAGTTCGGTTTGTTTAGTGAACTTTCTTGAGCTATAAACGAACCAATAATTATAAGTCAAGGTCGTGAGAAATATATTTTTTAATTAATAACTTAACTAATCAGTCATATTAACTATTATATAATATAAAATTAGAACTATTTTATTAATAAA
Source organism: Turnera subulata (assembly GCA_028386065.3). Lineage (NCBI taxonomy): Eukaryota > Viridiplantae > Streptophyta > Magnoliopsida > Malpighiales > Passifloraceae > Turnera > Turnera subulata. Next base: position 1,393 of record JAKUCV010005700.1, on the reverse strand, counting down.
AAATGATAAAAATATTTTTAAAAAGATGATAGACTTATTATATTCAATTAAAAAATCACTATTCCAACTTCAAAATTTTAAAATAAAAATTGAAATAAAATTGAACATTTGTTGGTTACAACCAGTTAAGTTACTTGATCATCAAAACTTCAATATAATTGAATATAATTTATAAGCTTAATTTTTTTAAAAAAAAAGACTTATGAATCTTTCACAAGCTACTTAATGAGCCTAAACAAGTGGAGTTCATGAGTCTTTAAACGAGAACCTAAACGAGCCAAACTCACGAGCTACCGAGTCGAGTTTCAGCAAGCTCGGGCTCGACTCATTTAATTTTGAATTTTTTTTATAGACAAGCTCAAACTCAGGCTCAACTCGTTTTCTAAACGAGCTAGGCTAGAACGAGTAATTGTCGAGTTGAGCCTCGAGCCGTTCGGGAGTTGCTCGGCTCATTTGGACCCTCTCATCTTACATCAACCTTACATTGAAACATATCTGTGTCCGGTGGCAACTAAAGCTAGTATTGCATTTTTTACAATTATATTCAATATATTGATAGAGATTGGTTATGGAGAAGCTAGACGTAATACACAAAATTTTTTGAGGGGCCAATTGTAAATTTTTTTTTTATAATAATAGGATTTATATGAAAGGATAAAATTAAGAGAAATCCAAAGTACACCATAATAAGGATTTATATGGGGAAAAAAAAATTCAAGAGTGACCATGCCAACAATGGCCCCCCAAGCTACCGCCACTGGTTATTGGGGGCGATGTCTCATGATAATTTATTCCAAAGTCAAATAATTAGCTTACTCCATTTACCAACTGCATGTTCTGTATATGTTGCATATAAAATAATATATACATAGGAATAACAACCCTCATCAAATCACGGGTCTCTTCCCCCACCACCAGCGCAAGTATATCAAAGCTTAAAAATTCAAGGTGATCGAGCTTGTTTCTTCTGCAAATAGCTAGACACAGATCATGGAAGCCGGTCAAAGTTCTAGCCAGTACAGCTCAATAGTCCCCACAAATTGCCTGGATTGCAAGAAACCTATACGGGGTCCTGGCGCCCGTTGCAGATGCAGTGCCTCCTCTCACGACGCCCTCCTTATTAGCAGACTTGGTGGTATGGTGCCAGAGAAGATCACCAGCCCCTTGCATCCTCCACACCCCCTGCACCGCACCACCTCTCCGGTTGATGACAAGGATCATTCCCTACTTCGCTGCAGTTTCTGCACCAAACCCTTCATCGGTAGCAACTGCTACTACACCTGTGCTTCAGGTTCTTGCAACTTCTCTGTACATTTAAGCTGTGCTTTACCTCTATGCAGTTCTAAAGGCATTAAGCAGCAGCCACATCGAGTGATAAGCTTGCAGGATCTAA
>JAKUCV010005699.1:4175-16083 GCA_028386065.3 Turnera subulata | reverse complement strand
GAAGGAAGACGGGAAGCTGGGAGGGAGAGAACGAAAGGAGGAAGAAGAGGAGGGTTGGGGGTAGGCGGCGGCTAATAGAAGAAGAAAAAGAAAAGTGAAGAAAAGAAAAGAGGAAGAAGGGTTTTAGGGCTTGACCCGCCAGCCCGAACGACGCGTCGTTCGGCTGGGCGCGGTCAACCCGCCCCGTTGACTCGCTTCCCTTTTTTTTTTTTTTACAGTCTCCAAAACGACGTAGTTTCGGGGAAACTACTTCAAAGTTTAATTCTCAACCCCGAAACCCGATTAAACTCCAACGAAAGTCGAACCCGTCATACCATCGACTTAATTCCCTTATAACCAAGGTAAAATAATTTATTTCCTTGTCCAAAAATCCGGAAATTCCTCAAGGTAAAATTGGAATAAAAATTTCGAAAATTCCAAAAAATCAAATTATAAAAATTCGGGGCGTTACAAAAACTTTGAGCAGACAATTGACGGGGTAAGATGACTTCCAAACTACGGAGTAGAACCTCCCCAATGAGAGATGTAGGGCATGTGATGCCCGAAACACAGACAACATAGTCGCGAAGCGACATCTTAAATGATGATAGGGGCGTGAGATGCCTAGAGACTAGATAACCAGGCTGTAAGACGGCATTTCCGACGGAAGTCAGTGGCGAAGCCACTTAGGATGAGATGATTCCCAAATCGAAACCTAGTTGACAAGGATGGGACTATTCCTTGTCAATAGCCTGATAGATGAGATGATTCTATCACCTCGGGATGAGATGATTCCCGAGACCTGGGATGAGATGATTCCCAAAATTGAAACCTAGTTAACAAGGATGGGACTATTCCTTGTCAACAACCCGATAGATGAGATGATTCTATCGCCTCGGGATGAGATGATTCCCGAGACCTGGGAAGAGATGATTCAGATCAAAACCTAGTTGACAGGATAGGGCCATTCCTTGTCAACAAACCAATAGATGAGATGATTCTATCGCCTCGGGAAGAGATGATTCCTGAGACCTGGGATGAGATGATTCCCAGAATAAAAGCTAGTTGACAAGGATGGGATTATTTCTTGTCAACAACCCAATAGATGAAATGATTCCCGAGACCTGGGATGAGATGATTCCCAGATCAAAACCTAGTTGACAAGGATGGGACTATTCCTTGTCAACAACCCGATAGATGAGATGATTCTATCACCCCGGGATGAGATGATTCCCGAGACTTGGGATGAGATGAATCCCAGAATCCGAGGGCCAGCCCGTCAAAACTTCAGGATGAGATGATTCCTGGAGAGGAGCATGAGATGCTCTGAAACTTGGCACACACCACACATTTATCATTCAAATTTGGTTGTTCCTGTCTTACGTTATTTCGTCCTTAGTTCCTAAGGACTCATCAACGAGGGCCATCTGTGAACACCCAAATTTGACCCACGAATATTTTACTAAAATTGGATTCCAAACATGCTTAACTTAAGGTTAATGAGATTATTTAATTTTGAGTCAAGGTAAGATAAGAATTTAATTTAGTAGAATTAATGTATTTTGGTAAACTAAGCCTTTGTGCATCTAAACCTTAGGATTAATGGGACGATTTATTCTTAGGGTAAAACATATAATAAGGTTTATTTACATCAAGAAATATTTCATTGCTTGGGCTCTTTTAGTTGTTTTTAACCCAATTATATTCAGATGATTTATTTTTGGGTTAGGAATGGGTTTAAGGGTCCAAGTACATGGATTTTCCAGAGTTTACCCAGCCCAACAATACATTTCTTGCAGGTTAATTCTAGCTGTGATTTTCGTGGAAAACCAGAGCTAAATCATCATTTCTTTGGAAATGTTGTTTTTGGTATGATTTAGTATGAAATATGCATTAAGGTGTAATTAATCTGTTATGGAATGATTTAGGGGGAGTGATAATCAAGCAATTGAGCGATTCTGGGTTGATTAGGGGTTAATTACGCAGTAAGATCAAATCAGAGCTGAATTAGGGGGATTGGGGGTTCGAAAATTGAAAGAACGGATGACACGCGGGGCAACCGACGGTGACACGCGGGGCAACCGGCGGCCCTCTCGCGACGACCGCCGGCACTGGCGGTCAAGCAGTGGATGACCGCCGGCACCGGCGGTCAGCGACGGTCATGTCTCCCCAGATTCGCCCAAATCTCCGAAATCTCCGATTTTGTTTCTAATTTCGATCCTACGCGGTTTTGGACCAGATTTTTGGGCATAATTTTCACCATTAAGCAGGTCCACGCCCTTAGACTTCCCAGAGCACTATAAATAGGACCCCTCACACACATTTCAAGGTATCACACACTTTTCTCACATACACACCTATAAGCCTTGAATGCTTGGAGAAACTCTACTTCTCCAAGCTTAGAAATACATTCTTTAGGCAAGAACTCTGGAAGAATTTCATGGGAGGTATTAGCAGTAATCAAGCAAGGAGGTGTCAAGAAGAGGATCAACCATAGAGCTTAGGAGTGGCAAGAAGGTGGGTGTAGAACTCAACCCATTGCAAGGAGCTAGAGGAGGACTACAAGAGATAACACTAAACCTTCTCTTGATTGATCTTTGTTGATTATATGCTGATGCTTTTGATGATCTAAGTGGCCGATTTGTGCCATGTTTAGAGCTACGTGGCTTTGACCCCGGTCACTCGGGTACGTAGGTAGTCTCGGTTTTACAACGGGATGCAAGCCAAATCTTCTCCTTCTCCCCTTCTCTTTATTTTCCACACATGCACACTTGCATTTCACAATTGCACACAGTCTCGACCCAACACAGAAGGGTGCCTAACAGCTTCCCATCTATGACGAACCCCTGATCTCATGTCTTTGGTTTGTCAAGACCATGCAGTCTAAAGGAGTCATCTAAAGGTTTTTTTCCCAAGTTTTGCCCTTAATAAAATTTGGGTGGCGACTCGAATGACATGGGATTGACCCGAAGAAGAGGGTGTAAGAAAATAGGTGAATAGGCCCAAATGATTTTGGTTCGGGTATTCACACTCCTCTTTTTTCTTGACAAGCTACCCTCAAATCTCTCATAGTTGCATAGGAATTTTGTTTCTTTCTTCCCTCTTTTTTTCTCTCAGCATTGTCGACTTTTACCACTCTCAAGTCGCTATCTTTTTCTCTCTTTTCCTCTCCCTCTGCATGGCTCTGAGCCTTCCTCTCATCCTCATCATTAATAGTTTCAGCATCCTTTCCCTTTTGCTATTCGTCCATACTCTTCTTTGGATGCTTTTGATCTTCATATACTTCCTCTGAAGGCAATGGAGCAGGTGATACTTTTCTTTCTCCCATGGTAAAAGAATACTTATTCTTAAACCCATCATGCACAACTCTCCTATCATATTGTCATGGTCTCCCAAGCAAGATATGACTTGCTTGCATTGATATGACATTACATAAAACTGCATCAGAATATCTACCAATGGACAAAGAAAGATGAACTTGCTTGTTTACTTGGATTTCTCCCGTACCATTAAGCCACTGAAGCTTGTAGGCTCGAGGATGCTTTTGCCATTTCAATCCCAGCTTGTCCACTAGGATAGTACTAATCACATTGGTGCAACTCCCACCATCAATGATCATGCTACATGCTTTTCCATTCATAAGGCACCTTGTATAAAAGTTATTCTTCCTTTGCTCTCTTCCATCTTTTTTGACTTGAGCGTTAAGAACTCGCCTTGTGACATTCAATCTTCTTGGAACCTCTTCCTAATCAACTACATACTCTTCATAGTCCTCCAATTTTGGCATCCCAGATAGGGCAAGGTCGACATCCTCTTCTTCCTCATGTTCAGAATAAATTTCTCCACCCTTAGCAATTATAGCCCTCTTGTTTGGACATTGAGATGCAATATGCCGGCTGCCAAACACTTGAAGCACTTGATTTGTCTTGCAGGAGCAGCAAAATTCGACTTGTAAGGAGTAAAAGAACTCGGCTTGGAAGTGGTGGAGGGTGTCTTAAATTCGGCAACCCTAGGCTTGTCCCCTTTCGGCTTCCCTTGTTGCCTCCCATCCCTCACAGACCGTCTTGCATTCTAATTAGAAGAATAAGAAGCAGAATAAGAACTCCTAGAAGATTTTTGATTGAGTTGCTTCTCCACCTTGATGGCAGTAGTTAATAATTCATCCATGTCTAAGCAATTCTGCAAATCAACAATGTCAGCAAGCTCGTTGTTCATTCCAGCAAGAAACCTCACCATGGTAGTCTCCCTTTCCTCACCAATGTTTGCTCGGATCATGACCTTCTCCATCTCCTTGTAGTACTCTTCAATGCTTCTAGATCCTTGGCGCAAGGTTTGGAGTTTTTGATACAACTCCCTATAGTAAGAACTTGGAACAAACCCCTTCCTCAGAATCCTCTTCATGTCGATCCCTGTACCAATAGGATCTTCCCTATTGCGCTTTCTATCAAGCACAAACATGTCCCACCAAACCAAAGCATAGTCAGTAAACTCAACCACAGCTAATTTTACCTTCTTTCCCTCAGTGTAATTGTGACAGTCAAAGATCATCTCCACTCTCTTCTCCCACTCAAGATAAACTTTAGGATCATCCTTCCTTTGGAAAGTGGAAATCTTCAACTTGATGCTCCCTAAATCTCTATCCTCTCGATCTCTACGATCTTCTCTATCATATCTTCCATATCTACCATATCATTAATCTCTCCGGTCATCATCTTCATCTTTTTTGAATACTTGACCTCTTCTAGGTGGTGGTAGATTGCCTCCTAGGCGATGGAATAAGTGGTCTTCCTCTGCCAATTACTATGGAGCGAACAACATCCTCAGCATCAGCAACAACTTCTTGTTGTTCAACTCTAGCTTTCTAATTGTGTGGGGCTTGATCAACTGCTGGAGCCTCCTCTCCTCTTGCTGCCGCCCTAGCTGTAGAGAACTCTTAGATAGATTGCTCTTGTCTATCCATTCTTGCACTCAGCTCTTGTGTCCGCCTCTCTATCTTTCCATTCGTCTCTTGGAATCGAGCATCCAATCTTTGGAAAAGATCCCACAAAGATGACATAGTCGCAGGCCTCTCATCATCAACACTACCTCTAGTTCCAACCATGATGTATTACATGCAATAAACTTATTAGTAGAAAAAGCTCCTCACATGTATCCCTCGTGTTTGTCTCTCGTGGCAATAGGTGTTACACTCGCCTTTTACCTTTCTTGAAATCTCACTGTGTTTATTATTTGGGATCAGTAATACTTAATCAAATAATAAACAACCTGCAGCATTTCAAGAAAGAGTCAAAGAATTCCTAACAAAAAAATAGACAATTCGAGATGTAGAGGCAATTTAAACTCCAAGAAGAAAAGAAATCACACACAAAGAACAAGAAGCTTGTATATGAGGATTATTGCAGCAATTGAACAATGAGTCAAGGATTGCTCAATTAAGATAAGTTGAAAAGAAAAACACAGCAAATAAGCAGAAACAAAGAAAAATCACCCAACTAGATATGCTAACAACACGCTGAAAGTAACCTAGTCAAGCAACAATTTTTCTGCAACTTCAACCACACTTGCCAAATTTCACAACTCTTCAAATCCTCTTTCTATATATATATATATATATATATATATATATATATATATATATATAGTTATATATACATATACATACATATATACATACATATATATACATACATATATACATATATGTGTGTGTATATATGTATGTTTATATATACACACAAGGAAACAAAAGAACAAAAAACCAACTAGGATTTTCAAATCGATACAAGAACACAATTGTAACAATTTTTTTTTATATATATAATTCGAAGTCGATTTGATCAACACCCAACTTAAAAAATTCAACAACTCCAATAACCCAAGTCAACAGCTCAAACACAATCAAAGAACTCTTTTTTTATATATAATAATGTCGGCAACACAAAGAACACAAAGAATAGAAAATTAAATCGCATAAAAGTAAACAGATACGTAATTGAAATTGATACCTAGGCCCCACTACTAAGAAGATACGACAACACTACCAGAACATAGCTAGATAGAACCTCCTAATCAATCAAAGTCACCAAGATCAGAAATCAATACAATCAAATTAAGGTTTCAGTAATTACCTCTATCACCTCAAAACAAAACTAAGTTGTTAAGCAACAATATAGTAATAATCACTAGGAGTCTTGCAACGTCACAGTCAAATCAATTACTTGATAAGTACACAAAATCCCTGAAATAAACAAGAGAGAATTCAATTCTAACTTGCAAAGAAAACCAGTGTAAGAAAACCTCAAAATATTATTATCAAATACCAATAGTCATGTGTCAAATAAACAACCCTAGGAGCCTCTTTATAGAGCCCCATGTCGACACCGTAAGGAGGCCAAGTCGGCCACACACCAATCCAACAACAAGTTGGTTTTGACTTCCCCTAAACCCAATGGACTAGTTTTAATTTTATTCCAACAACATATTGGATCATCCCAAAATAATAAAACATAACTTAACCCAACCAAAAGTACTTATGCCCACAAATAACAACCCAATAACAATAAAAAAGAAGAAGTGTATCCGGAATTACTAAAATATAAATAATAAAATTCAGCCCATTAATAAAAAAATAAAAGGGATATGTCGATTTGGTCTATGGTGTCCAAAATCGATTAGGCCTCATCCTCCAATACTAGAACACATGTTGGCTTCTTGAATTCTTCTCCAAGCTTGTTTAACTTGTCTTCTTGTAATTTTTGATTAATCTAAACTTGAGCAAAATGTAAAATGTGATTCTTAATCTTTTTTAAATGAGCTCTTGTGATTGGTCCTTGAGGCAGGCTAATGGCGCCATCTCTACCTTCAGTTCCAGTTGGTGCTTGCTCGCTTGTATCACAAATGTTGTTATTTTATCATTCACAAAATTAAAAAAAAAGTAAATAGAAAAAAACTGATGCAGTTTAGTGCATGAGAAATTATTTTTTTGGTTGTTAATTCATTATAGTGCATGAGACCTTTTTTTTTTTGAAATAGTGCACGAGACTTGATAGCTAAGATAAAACGAGTCACATGACAGTAGAGCTGGAAAGATACTGTCCCCCCCTATCGTCATCATTTGTATTTTGAAACGGAAGAAGTAAAATAAAATAAAAATACACCTTCCCCCACTTTCCTTCTCAAAACTAATAGTAATTCATCTTTTTTCCGCCCCTTTTTTGCATCCGAAGCGTGCTTATTAATACCTGGGACAATACAGTTTCTCTTCTCACTCTCATGTGACATACCACACTATCCAAAAATCTGTCAATTATTCGAAATTTGAGAAAAAATAAAATTAACCCCATTTTGATCCCCAGTCATCACTTTTCTTCGCTGTCCAAACATTTCCCACGTTCATGTCGCCCCCAGCAACAAAGGATTCTCTTAAAAAATGGTTCAGTTATGTTCTCAGTCAATCCCCATGAAGCTTCTAATGTACTCTAATTTTTGTGAATTCTTGTTGCTTATTATTCTTTTTTTTATTTCTTGTTGCAAATATAGTTATCTAAATTTCGTTCCAAATTGAAAGGGTACTTTGACCTTTTTTAGAGTCGGATGATTTAATCTCAATGTGGTTTATACAGTTAAAATTGATCTTCATTTTTACAAACGAACTAAGCCTTTGCAGAGAAATTAGGGAATTTTATTGCATTGCCAGCAATTTTATGGTAACCAAAGTCTGATTAGTTACATTCTATTACTTACATTCTATTACTTATTAAGTACAAAATAAGAAAAGTATCTCAGAATACTAAAAGGAAAGAGACAGTCGCTATGGATTAGTGGCAATATAACCACATTCAACCTATATCACTTATTAGTCTAATAGTTTGTTTTTTTTGTTTTCCATCCGGTATTCAGAGCTTCGCCCCGACTAATCTTGACTCGACACGGATCACGCACCTGGTTATAGTGGGTGAGTTTCCCAAGAAGTCCAATCTATTATATATATTAATAGCTGAATCCCTCACCAGGTTTTGACACATAGGATTTTTAGAGTCTTACTTTTTTGCCATGTGTAGGCTTTGAGGTCTTTGTTTTTTGCCATGTGGAGGGTTTTAGGTGTTGTTTGATTGGCCCTTATTTTCATTATAATTATCCCAATTAGAGTTAACGAAAAACCTAATTATATACGATCAGATTTTTTTAGCAAGATACCTAATTATACACGATCAGATTTTTTAGCAAGATTAGTACTCTCCACAATCAGAATTTTTTAATGATACAGTCCTAATTATACTACACTTTTAGCAAGATGAGTTACTCATTCATTTTGTACGGTTTTTTTAGCAAGATTAGTACTCTCCACAATCAGATTTTTTTTTTAATCATACAGTCCTAATTATACTACACTTTTAGCAAGATGAGTTACTCATTTATTTTGTTCCAATTTTTTAAAGAAAAATTTTCATAATTATCCCAATCAGAGTATGGGTAAAAACCAACTCATTGATTTTGTTCCGTTTTTTTTTTAAAAATAATTATCAGAAACTTACTCCTCCCTTCCCTTGCGTGTCGGTTCACTTCCTTTTTTTCCCTCTGTTCTTCAATACGGTACTGAGTAGAGTAGTGTTCATCAAAACAATAGAAAAAAAAAAGACAAAAACGAAACAGAATTTAAAAAGAGCTTCACTTCAGCTCTAATTTTGGCTGTACAACAACGCAAGAAACTCTATTTGGTGCTAAGAAATTCTGTTTGGTTCAAGTAAGAGTATGGGTAAAAATCAACTCATTGATTTTGTTCCGATTTTTTTTTAAAAAATAAATTATCAGAATTAGTAAAAAAGATACTGAGATTAGATTAAAAAGAAGTTAAACCCTCCAGGATCAGATTAAAAAAAGTTAAATTCTCCATGAGATCAGATTAAAAAAAAACTTTAGCCCATTTATTTTGTTCCGATTTTTTAACAAACAAATTTAATTGATAATTGTTAAACTCTTATCTCTAAATATTTATAAATACAGGTACAGGTTTTGTTTTTGATACTGTTTCCTCTCCATTTATTCTTCTCTGTTTTCCTACATTTTTTAGCTTGCAGTACGTACTAATCTTATTCTTTTTTTTTGTTCACTATACAATACTATTTTGGTTTTTAAGTTCCTGTATCTAATACAGTTTCTTTAAAGAAACAAAAAAGTATAATCACACAGAGAAATTCGGATGTTAGTACATTGATGTACGGACACAGTTTCTGTGTTTTACAGTTTCTTTACAATTCTTTTTTGTTTTTTAAGTTTCTGCCCATACAGTTTCTTTTCAGAAACAAAAAAATGAAAACACACTGAGAAATCCGAATGTCAATACAATGAAATCCGGATACAGTTCCTGTATTTTACAGTTTCTTTACAATTCTATTTTGTCTATTTTGTTTTAAAATTTTGTGTGTCTCTTATGGTTTCTTTTGAGAAATAAAAAATTGAAAACACACAGAGAAAATCCAGATGTCAGTACAATGAAATTCGGATACAGTTTTTGTGTTTTACAGTTTCTTTTCTATTCTACTTTGATTTTTAAGTATTTATGTCTGTGAAAATTTTAATTTCAATTTTTAATTTTCTATTTGTATTGTATTTGTTTTTCCCCCCTCATTTCTATTCTATTATTTTTCCCTTCCATTGCATTTGTTTTTTTTACCAGTATTTTATATTATTTTCTATTTTTGGGCATTATGTTGGTTTTTTTTAATTTCCTTGAATTTAATATTTTTCCTATTTTCTTTTACATTGCATTAGTTTTTAAAAATTATCCAGTATTCTATAATTTTTTCCATTTTTTCTGTGTTAGTTTTTTGTTTTTCAGTTTCCTTTTTTTTCTTTCTCTTAGTATGTATTTTAGTAAGTATTAATATTTTTAAGAATTTATATAAAAGAAAATAATTTTTTTTTGTGTTACACTTTAATTGTATATTTAAATTTGTATAATATATTATTTTTTTAGGAGAATGAATATTCATACATTGGATGAATTGACCCCTGACAAGGATTCATGGATAATTCAAGTTAGGGTTTCAAGGATGTGGGAGTCTTTGAATACCAAATTACAAAATCTTCTTATCAGTTTAGATTTGGTTCTAATTGATTCAAAGGTATACTTATTTGTTTTTATTTTTTCCATTATTATTTAATTTTCACGAAATTTTTATAAAAAAATAACGGCAATAATAATTTCCATTGAATTTTTTTTTATTTTTATTATATTTCTTTTACATTTTATTAGTTTTTTTAAATTTTCCAGTATTATTTACATTTTTATATTTTTTGTTTGTATTTTGTTTGTTTTTTTTCCTCATTTATAATATATATTTTTTCCCATTCTATTACATTTGTTTTTTCCAGTATTATATATTATTTTTCAATTTTTTGGTATTATGTTGGTTTTTTTTAATTTTCCTGAAATTTATTTTTTTGCTTTTTCTTTTACATTGCAATAGTTTAATTTTTGTTAATTTTCTTGAATTAAATATTATTTTCCTGTTTGTTATACATTGTGTTAGTTTTTTCCCAGAATATTATGTTATATTTCTATTCTTTGGCATTTTTTTAAAATATTTTGTTGAATATTTTTAAAAACAAAATCGTGTTAATATTACCTATCGTTGCATTTGTTTTTTTCAGAATAATATAACATTTTCTCTTTTTTTCATTTTATTGTTTTTGTATTACAAATTTTCCAGAATTATTTATTACTTTCATGCTTTAATTTTTTTGGCATTATGTTTGTTTTTTAAATATTCTAGATTTGTTCATTATTTTCCTACTTTATTTTTTGGCATTGTGTTTTTTTCAGGTTTATAATATATTTTTTCCTTCCATTGTGATAGTTTTCTAATTTTTTTAGAATATATGAGATTTTATTTGATACTAAAAATTAAATATTAAGTAGTGTAAGTATTAAAATAAAAATATTACATGCCCCTTCCATTAAATTTGTTTATTTCCCGTATTATATATTATTTTCCAATTTTTTGGTATTATGTTGGTTTTTTTAATTTTCCTAAATTTAATTTTTTTGCTTTTTCTTTTAAATTGCATTAGTTTAAATTTTTTCAATTTTCTTGAATTAAATATTATTTTCCTGTTTGTTATATGTTGTATTAGTTTTTTCCCAGAATATTATTTTATATTTCTATTCTTTGGCATTTCTTTTAATTTTGTTGAATATTTTCAAAAACAAAATCGTGGTAATATTACCTATCGTTGCATTTGTTGTTTTCAGAATAATATAATATAATATTTTCTTTTTTTTCCTTTTATTGTTTTTGTGTTACAAATTTTACATAATTATTTATTGCTTTCATGCTTTAATTTTTTTTGCATTGTGTTTGTTTTTTAAATATTCCAGATTTGTTCATTATTTTCCTACTTTATTTTTTTGGCATTGTGTTTTTTCAGGTTTATAATATATTTTTTCCTTCCATTGTGATAGTTTTCTAATTTTTCTAGAATATATGAGATTTTAATTGATATTACAAATTAAATATTAAGTAGTGTAAGTATTAAAATAAAAAATATTACATGCCATTTAAAAATTAATTTACTTTTTTTTGCATTGTGTTTTTTTTAAAGATAAATCTGATTTGTTTATATTAATATTTTTTATAAAATTTTTCTCTGTTTCTTTTTTCTTTTTCATTTTTTTGTGTTTCCAGGGTTCAATGATACATGCTGTAATAAAGAAAATCTTTATACAATATTTTCGGTCCAAATTGCGTGAAGGATTGGTTTACAAAATCTCAAATTTCAAGGTGGTCAAAGAAACCAACCAATACCGGCCTGTAAAGCACCAATATAAACTTCAGTTTTTTGGGTCAACAAAAATTGAACAAGTAAAAGGGGAAATAACAAATATCCCTATGCATTTGTTTGATTTTGTTGACCAAAATATAATTAT
>JAKUCV010005698.1:0-31976 GCA_028386065.3 Turnera subulata | reverse complement strand
CACTGCAACCGGATTGAGCCGGTTAACAAAACACACGTAAGATTTTTAGTGGCTCATTTGCCACTTTGGATATGTGAAGTAAATCCTAAATAACCATAAAACAAAAGAGTATAAAAAATTGAATTAGGGAAAAGGTTGCCATTCTTCCTCACGCTCTCACCGAAATATTACCAAAAGATCAAATTCATCTCCTTTGCAAAAGGGAATTCGATTTGAAAATAATAAACCATGTACCAGAGATTAAACCACTAGCAACAAAATCCTCACCTTCCTCTCCTCTAGTTTTCTCCCCCCTTGATTTACTCAGCTCGCAGTAGTAGCCTCTATATAAAAGAACAACTCATTTATGCTAATTTGTCGCTTTGGGTATTGTTATATGGAAAATTTCTACTGGGTAACTGCCAAAGATTGAAACTGGTAAATGGGTTCTTGATTAAAAAACCATTCTTCTTGATAGGTTGTTGGAATTGCAAAATAAAGTAGTAGATGCCATTTTGGAAATGGCAAAATAAGCAAAATTCTCTGCTCCCTTGCTTTACTTTATCAAGACTGAAGCCCGTTATGAAGAGAACTGAATTCTGGTAGTGCTTGTGAAAGGAAAGTGAAAACAAATAGAAAAAAAAAGATTAAATCCACTAATTGCATCATGTGTAATTCAAGCTAAAATATTGGCAATGCGATATTGTATTTTTTTTTTGCAGAAAAAGTGTTTTTTCTGGGAAAAATCTCAGAACTACTTTTACATTTGCTTGGTACAATTCTAACGAAAAATCTATTGGAATAAAAATGGCTGAATTCAAATCTTCATTCTTTTACTTTTTTACGTGTCTACATGAGCAATATAGTGAGTTTTTAATTTTTTATTTGTTTTTGAGAGAGTAATAATGAGAGATCCGTAAAAATGGAGAGAAATAAAATAAAATGACAGGGGAGTAAGGGATGGGATATTTGTGCGTGGGTGGCAGATGAGACACTAAAAATCTACGTGTGTTCTGTTAACTGGCTCAATCCGGTTGCAGGAAGGGAATGAGCTAAAATAACTAGTGCAAGCCAAATTACGGACTAAAATCAAAATAAGATTAATTGGTGGCTAAAATCAAAATGAGTGCCAAATTAAGGGGTGAAGTAAAGCATTAAGCCAAGAAAAAAAAAAGAAGAAAAGATGTGCAAATGGCGCCACTACTTTCACTTGAGCGCCTTCTCTTGGCGCCAAAATGCTCTACCAAAAAAAAATGCAAAATAAAAAAAATGCTTCGTTTTGGCAGGAAGTGCAATTTGTTTCCCTATATTAATAAAAAATTAGTATTACACCTTAGCATTTGCCCCACCCCGGATGCTATGCAAATGTTTACTACACTGAAAGACAATCCCATGTGTCAGATCAGTGCATAAATTTTCGATGGCTGTGCAAATGAAATCTTAAAAATTAGAAAACCGATGCTATCCAAATGCAATGCTAATGGTGAATAGCATCCGGAAAATCTGATGCTATATTTTCAATGCTATAAGGGGTGGAAATTTGTAGTGACAATTCAATTAAGAGACAAGAAAGCATCAAGCCTTGTTCTTTTTCTTAAAAAAAAAAAGAAAGAAAAAAAAAGAAGAAAGCATCAGGGATGGGAACATAATCAATCATTTTTATTTTTTAGTTGCTAGTTTGAGAAGAAAGTAAAGACAACTCACTACTTGTTTGAGAGGCAAAGCGAGGCATCGGTTCTAATTGTAGATGAGGCAAAGCAAGGCCATTATTCTCTATTTGCAGTATATATAACAAATAAGAAAATAGAAAGAAAAAGGGACATTATTCTCCATTCACATCACCAGGGTTCTAGTTCTGGTAAGGAATCGGCTTGTTGAGTGCCAAAGTAAAGGCATCTGCTTTAAATGTAGATGGGGCAAAGCAAGGCCATTATTCTCCTCCACTTTCACATGGGAAGGAAGTACTATATATACAAAGATGGGAACACGTCATGTTTCACTACCAAATTAACACCAACAAAATCTTCACTAGCTTCTATATTATCTATTTCTTCTGGTTCTTTTTTGAGTGTAAAATTAAAAGCAACAGATATGGCTGAAATAATTCTTACATTTGCACTGGAGGAGACATTGAAGAAGGTGGGTTTGCTTGCTGTTGGAGGTGTCCAACTTGCGTGGGGACTCAAGGCGAAACTGCAGAAACTCAACCAATCCTTGGAGTCCATTCGAGCCCTGCTGCGTGACGCAGAAGACAAACAAGCTGAAAAGCCATTTGTAAGGGATTGGCTGCGAAAGCTTCGAGAGGTAGCATATGAAGCTGACGATGTGTTGGATGAGTTTGGCTATGAGGTTCTCCGGCAAAAGGTGGAGACAACTCCAACTGAGAAGGTACGCATCTTCTTTTCAGCCTCCAATCCCATTGTATTCCGTCTTCAAACGGCACTGAAAATTGACAAGATCAATGCTGAGCTGGCCGAGATTAAGAATGACGCTGCCAGCTTTGGTCTAATTAGTGTTGCAATCTCCACGGAAAGAGCTCCACATACTGGAGCTGGGAGACTAGTTACAGACTCCATTCTTAGTAACCTATACCAGAAGATTTATTAGGAAAATTAACATCTCTTGTTGAATTATCGATAGTTAACTGCCCAAGATTAACTTACATTCCAGAAGACATGTTTGGAGGAGGTCACTTCACCAGATTGAAACGTCTGGTAATTGGTCCATTCTGGGAAGAGTTAGAGGCATTCCCAGGGCTGAATTCCATCCAGAATCTCAACCATACTCTTGAAGGATTGCACATAAGAGGATGGAGAAAGCTGGAGTCATTACCAAACCAATTACAGCAACTCACCTCCCTCAAGGAGTTGGAGATATGGGAGTTTGATGGGATTGAGATCTTGCCAGAATGGTTGAGCAATCTTTCTTCTCTTAGATCCATTGAGATTTGGTACTGCCAGAATTTGAAGCGCCTACCTTCTGCGACAGCCATGCAGTGCTTATCCAAATTACAGTACATACAGATCTTAGGGTGTCCTATTCTTGAGGAAAATTGCAACAAGGAAACGGGTTCCGAATGGTTCAAGATACGTCACATCCCACAAATTGAGTTGCCGTGAATGGATATAACTTATAAGGTATGTTTCAATTTGAATTTCTAAAATGCCAAATGTGACAGCACTGTTTGCTTATTTCTGTTAGCAACCTGAATTGGTGTCTTTTTCATTTCAATTTGAATTTCTATAAGGTATGCTTCTATTTGAATTTGTAAAATGTAAAATGTGACAGCATTGTTTGCTTGTTTCTGTTTGCAATGTGAATGGATATAACTTATAAGGTATGTTTCAATTTGAATTTCTAAAATGCCAAATGTGACAGCACTGTTTGCTTATTTCTGTTAGCAACCTGAATTGGTGTCTTTTTCATTTCAATTTGAATTTCTATAAGGTATGCTTCTATTTGAATTTGTAAAATGTAAAATGTGACAGCATTGTTTGCTTGTTTCTGTTTGCAACCTTAATTGGTGTCTTTGACTCTCTTCATAGTTCTAACTAAAACAACATCCTAATTATCCAACATGTATATAATATATGCTCTTAGTGCAATTTTGGATGGGATTAATTACACTGCCTATAATTTGAGCAATCATTGGTATTATATATCATCATGCATGACCCCTGATTGTAGTAGCTAGTTTCATGCAATTGTAAACATAGAGCAGCAAACAAAACTGCCTGAAGCTGACTAACCAAACTTCTGTTGTGCTGCTCTCTCATTTCCAACAATTGGTAGCGGAGCATAATTGTTCTTAAGGGGTTTGTCTGTTAGTTTGTTAGAGACCAAAAAAAATGGTGTCTTATAGGGAGATCATTGGAGGAAATTCTTAAGTGTTCTGATCTTGATACAACAACAGTAAGTATGTTGTGCCAGAAATTGCAGGAAGAGTTCGGCTTGGATTTGTCGGACAAAAAATCATTGGTTTCACTTGTTAAAGATCAAGTGATTTTGTTCCTAGAAAATGATGAGTCTTGGAACACTGAAGAAGAGGAAGATTGCTGTGACAATCTTGTGGAAGATTCAAAAACAGAGGTAACAAATGGCTTTGTTTTGAATTTAGATGATGAAAGTGATGAGTTTGTTGGTAAGCATTTTGAAATTAATGAGTGTTTTGATGATGATGTTGTGCTTGATGAGATTTTCACAGATTATAGTCTTGAAAATGTTGTTGATTCTGTGAAATGTAAGAGCTCTGAATTTGTTGTTAGTGAGAATTTATGCTTGGAGTTTATAGATTTCTCTAATCCCAAATCCGTTGAAGTTGAGTGTGGGAATGACGGTTTAGGCATAGAAGTGCTTGAAGATGTTCCCAAGTTTAAATGTTGTGATGATGAATTTGTTAAGCTTGAAATTCTGGAAGTGTTAAATGACAAGAAACAAAATTTTAAAGCGAGAAAGAAGATTGAAACATACATTGAAGAGAAGTCATTAGAGTTCTATGACTTGTTTGAAGTTTCAACGGCCAAGGAAGACAAAAGAAGATACTCTACAAAGAGAAAGAAATGGAAAAGAAGGGATGAAGAGCTTTCAAGTCTATTCATTCAAGCATTTTCTGAGATCACAGCTCATGGTGCAAGACAATCCGATCAAGGGGGAGTGTTGAAATTGATCAGCTTGTCTTGAAAATGTGAAGAGTCCAACTTTGGAGTTAATTTGGATGAGTTGGCATTGAATTGAAAAGAAAAAAAAGTCCAAGTTGTTGAGTCTTTAAAGCATGGTTGTTGTGTCTTTAATGCTATGTTTTACTTTAATTTAAAGTAGATGTAGCTTTGGAGAAGTTAGCATGCTTAATAAATGTGTTAGGTTAGCATGCTCAATAAATGTGTTAGGCATGCAAGGCTTAAAGTAGTCTAGTTAGCTCTAGATTAGTAGACTACTCTTTTGGTGTATAAATAGCTACTTTTGTAAGAGAATTGTATGAGGAAAATTGTATGTGGAACAACATTTAGTTTTCCCATCCCTAAGTGTATTCTTAGTGTTTTGTGGTGTTCTTGGTGCTCTTCGTGTTTCTGGAAAGTTTCTAGAGTTTGTATGAGCCATTCCACCAAAATTCTGCCCACTAGTTTCTGTTGTGCTACTCTCCCATTTCCAACACATACTGTGCTATGTTCCCTGAAGATCATCGCATCCGCAAAGAGCAGTTAATTCAATTGTGGATGGCTGAGGGGCTTCTTGGAACAGCTAATGACAAAAGTATGGAGGATATGGGGGCTAAGTTTTTTGATGAATTGCTTGCAAATTCATTCTTTCAAGATGTTGAGGATTGGGGGTTTCGTAATATCACAAGCTGTAAGATGCATGACTTGGTGCATGACCTCACATTGTCTATTTCAAAACAAGAGGTGTTGATTCTGAATGCACACCCTAATTTTCAAGAGAGTACAATATCTCCCAATGTTCGCCATTTGAATCTCATGTGTGATGAGAAAACAGCAAAAGCATTTCGAATTGAAGACAGTGCTAGAAGATTTCGTTCAGTATTTACAAGAGGAGGCAGTGATGGTATTGTAAAGTCATGGAAGTTTGGAAGTCTGCGAACTCTAAATTTGGAACAGGCTGATATAGAAGAGTTGCCAGTTTGGATTGGGAAGCGAAAACATTTAAGATTTCTTGGTGTTTCGAAGGCAAAGCTCAAAGAATTACCCGAGTCCAGCTGCAAGCTCTACAATTTGCAAACTTTAAGACTTGAAGAGTGCCGGGAGCTTGAAAGGTTACCGAGCAATATGAAGAATTTGATAAGCCTGAGGCATTTCTATCTTATTGGACGTAGAGGGTGTATATGGCCACGTGATTTTTGTCTGCCTAACAATTTGGTTGACGTGAGATTGGTAGGCTGCGACAATGTGGTTGAAATCCAAGTCTTGGTCATCTTCCTAATCTTCGAACTCTCCATATTGCTAACATGGCAAAGGTAAGCAACATTGGCCTTGAGTTCTACGGTGGGGGGATAAAGGAAAGCAGCAAAAATAATGGCGTGAAATTATTCCCAGCATTAAAAGAATTTCGATTGGGAGGCATGGAGGATTTAGTTGAGTGGACGTTGCCAAGAAATGATGCTATGGGCACAAATGGTGCTGAGTTGATACTTTTTCCTACCTTACACGTGTTGTTCATAGACAGTTGTAGGAAATTAAGGAGCATCCCCGGGGTCTCTCATATGCCATCCCTTGTCCGGCTGCTCGTTTATGGATGTAGAGAATTGAGTGACTTATCCGGGGAATTTCAGGTGGGGATACCCATCGAAGAGATAACGATGAGGTTTTGTTATAATTTGACGTCGATGCCGAGCCTCCAGCACGCCACTTCTCTTAAGCGACTACAACTTGACAATTTCTTCAAATTAGCATCTCTTCCAATGGGGTTGCAGTCTTGCACACAATTGCAGGAATTAGAAGCCCGTGATGGCCCAATTGATGAATTCCCAATCGAGGATCTGACAGGATTTCTTTCCCTTGAATGATTGGAAATTAGGGATATTAAGAGATCGACGTGTCTTCCTATTGGATTGGGATCGTGTACATCTTTGAAGCAGTTAGTGATATGGGGGTGGCGTCAACTGAATTCTATACCTGATGATTTATTAGGGAAATTAACATCTCTTGTGGACTTAGAGTTTGGTTACTGCCCAAGATTAACTTACATTCCAGAAGACATGTTTGGAGGTCACTTCACCAGATTCAAAACGTCTGGTAATTGGTGGATTCTGGGAAGAGTTAGAGGCATTCCCAGGGCTGAATTCTATCCAGAATCTCAACCATACTCTTGAAAAATTGCACATAACAGGTTGGAGAAAACTGGAGTCATTACCAAACCAATTACAGCGCCTCACCTCCCTCAAGGACTTGGTGATATCTGGGTTTGTTGGGATTGAGATCTTGCCAGAATGGTTGAGCAATCTTTCATTGCTTAGAACTATCGAGATTTGTTTCTGCGATAATTTGGAGCGCCTACCTTCTGCGACAGCCATGCAACGCTTATCCAAATTGCAGAAGATAGTCATCTTTCGGTGTCCTATTCTTTAAGGAAAATTGCAACAAGGAAACGGAATGGTCCAAGATACGTCACATCCCACAAATTACGTTAGAGTGTAAGGATATTATAAGGTATGTTTCAATTTGAATTTGTAAAATGTAAAATTGTGGCAGCATTGTTTGCTTATTTCTGTTTGCAGCCTTAGCGTCTTTGACTCTTTTCATAGTTGTCATTAAAACAACATCGTATCTCATCTCATCTATCTATGGGATCTCTTCTATCTAATATATATGTATGCTCTTAGATCAATTTCGGATGGTGTTATATATCATGCATGTTAATCCCATCCCAAATTGCACTAAAATGAAGCTGAATAACCAAGCTGTTGCTCCCTGTGAACACGACGAAGGAAGAAGCTGTATATATATGGTAAGGGTGTTGGGATCCATTCCCTTTGGTTGGATGAAGAATCACATTTGCAATAAATATTGATGACTTTAGATTTGGGTGCTCTCTGGATTTCCTCTGCAACTTGGAGAATCATATATTTGGCAGTGCAGATTTCAAATCAAGAATGACTGTGATCTACTACTCTCTTTTGTTTTGTTGAACTTTGTGTTCTACTACTGTTAGACATTTCTGCATGCATTTAATTTGTACTATTTGAATGTCTATATTCCATAGTTACACCAGTTTCTCCGTCTTAATTTGTATCCTCTTCTTTTGTTTTGTATTCTTTTATTACTTCCAAGACATGATCAATATATAGTTCCTTCTCACGAAATGGCTCTAGAATGTTATTAATTTGCAAGATGATAACTCTTCATCTCATAATTAAGGACAACAACAGAAATCCTATGGCCCTGCTTCTGTTTCGTTACAAGAATATGGGTAGTAATTGGGAAAGCCGGATTTCGCCAATTGAATCGTGACTGAATTGCTCCACAAAAAACTGCACGCACTGCCTTCCTGCACTTTTACTTTCAAATTTCACTACCTGACTGGACATTTCTTCTCTTCTCCACCTTCCATTTCGTCTAGGATTTAGGATCGGTGCATGATGTGAACAATGATGTTCGGCACACTAGCCTTTTGCAGGAGATTTGCACAAGGCATCAGGAACTGAGAGTCTCTTGATTAACTTTCTCTAAGGCTTGGAAATGAGCGTCTTAGAATCCCTATTCCTATAATGCTTTTTGTGCCTATAGCACTCTTAAAGCTTTTGTCAATCTTTAAACTCGTTCACTGGACTTGAGCTTGAAATCTTATCCTGACTCGGGCCTGGACTTGCAGCTTAACCTGTGGTGGCGTGTTCCGCATTATATACATAAAACAATCTTAAAGTTGGAACGTGACTTCTACCCTTTCACATGCATCTCACTTTCCAACAATTAATTAATCCAACTAATAACAAGAACCTAAACTAGCCAGTTCACACATTGTGCAGTGCACATTGATCGATGTTCTTGCCCCATACCGATGGCAATAAAAAAAAAAAAAAAAGAGAGAGACTGTTGTGTGCAATTCAAGTCTTTATGTATTTGTTAAGTTAGCAAAGTTTGACCCGGCGCGGCATCTTTGGATGCATGTTAGGCACACTGTCGACTTGTTCTGGTTTTAGTTAGCAATTTGTAGTATTATAATTGTATATATAATCATTACAATCATCAACTATTGCTGGCCCCTCCTAAAGTTTAATCAGTAGATTAGAAAATAAAGAGAGACTTAATTAGTGGTGGTAAGGTGTGGCTTGAATTTTCAAGCCAATATAATTATTTCATGATTACCGTGAACAGGTAAGTAATCCTCTCCTTTTTGTTTAATGCAAATTGGTGATCAATTTGTTATGTGAATGTAAGTGTTGTGTGAAGCCATGTTCTCCCTTTTTCTCGATGCTAACCGTGTGAGCTCCATTATTGTTTATGAAGGAGAGAAATACAAGGTAAGGCTGTACATGGTCATGATCCTCCTAGATTTTTTTTTTTTTTCTTCATGCTCTTCTGGGTTCTATATTGCTGTGAACGAGACTGATATTCTTCTCAAAGATGCAAGGTAAAGCCTTTTATTCACCTGATCATATTATAAATATTTTGGTGGAGGGTTAATTAGCTTTTTTTGGTTGAGGGTTAGCGAAGTATGTACCTCCTCTAGTAATATTCGTTAATCCTTATTATTATTTTTTTGTTTGTTTGTTTTTCATCTTAGCCTGGGCACTGCCAATTCTTTTTTTTTTATTATTTATTTGTGTACGGTGGTTGGTGGCTCTGGATCAATCAAAACGAGATTCTAGACCATATGCAGACAAGTTAGCAAAAGTTAACTTTTTGAGTTTCCAGTAGCTTTTGACCCGGCGGCATCTTTGGATACGCACGTTAACTTGTAGTATTATAATCACTATAATCATCAATTATTGCTGAGAACCTAAGCCAGCCAACTATAAACAAAGAACCTAAGTCACACATTGTGCAGTGCACTGAGAGAGAACAACCAACCATTACACACACTTTACTGAGCCAGTGAGCGAGCTGTTCTTGTGAGAGAAAGCCAAAGATGGGTGAAATTGTTCTTACATTTGTTGTGGAGCAGCTGTTGAATAAGTTGGCTTCACTTGCTCTTGAAGAGATCAGTCTTCTTTGGGGACTCAAGGGGAAGTTACAGAAACTCAAGAGCACCTTGATCTTCATTAGATCTGTGCTGCATGACGCCGAAGAGAAACAAGTCAGACAAGAGTTTGTGAAGATTTGGATGCAAAGGCTGCGAGATGTAGCGTACGAAGCTGAAGATGTTCTTGATGAGTTTGGCTACGAAGTCCTAAGGCAAAAGGTGGAGGGCACTACTCCAAGTAAGAAGGTTAGCAAATTCTTTTCTGTCTCCTCCTCCAACCCCATTGCAGTTCGACATCATTTGGGGAAAAAAATTAAGAAGATCAATGATGAGTTGGCCGAGATTAAAGATGAAGTTGGTGGCCTTGGTCTAATTAGTGCTGCAGTTATCTCCTCGGACAGAGCTCCACAAGCTAGCATCAGCCAAGATACACACTCCTTACTAGACAAATCGGAGCAAGTTATAGGAAGAGATAACGATGTGTCTGAAGTGGTTGAGCTGCTGAATGTTTCAAGAGATGATCAAATGCTGTCCGTTGTCCCTATTGTAGGGATGGGCGGTCTTGGTAAGACGACTTTGGCAAAACTGGTGGTGAAAGAAATTAAGGAAAGAAAGCTTTTCGAGGAAACAATTTGGGTTTGTGTCTCCCAAAATTTCAATAAGCAAAGGATTCTGGGAGAGATGTTAGAGAATTTGCTGGGCACAAACACTGGGGGCATGAGGAACTTGGATACCATACTGAGGCAGCTTAAAGAAGGGCTCCAAGGCAAGAAATTCCTGCTTGTGCTTGACGATGTCTGGAATGAGGAACCTAAGGAGTGGGAAAGCTTGAAGGAGGAACTGTCAATAGTTTGTGGAAGCAATAGGAGTGTCATAATGGTTACTACACGGAAGCGACAAACTGCATCAATAATGGAGACGTCTGCCGGGCATAGGCATGAGTTGAAAGGACTGGAGGATGAAGAGTGTTGGTCTATCATTCGAAAAATAGTGGAGTCTGGGAATGGTCAGGGTTCCATACCTGGAAACTTGGAGGTCATTGGAAAGGATATTGCAAGGAAATGTGGAGGTGTACCCCTGGCTGCCAAGATGTTGGGTGGGTTGATGAGGAAATCCAAAGAGGAAAGACATTGGTTGTCAATTAGAAACAATCATGTCTTGGATTCAATTGGAAATGATGCTGGAATTTTGCCTATATTGAAGCTGAGCTTTGATCATTTGCCTTCGTACTTGAAGCCATGTTTTGCCTACTGTGCTATGTTTCCCGAAGATCATGACATCCGCAAAGAGCAATTAATTCAATTGTGGATGGCTGGGGGGCTTCTCGGAACAGCTAATGATCAAAGTACGGAAGATGTGGGCAGTGAGTATTTTTATTTATTGCTTGCGAATTCTTTCTTTCAAGGTGAAGAGAGGGATGGGCTTGATAATATTGAAAGCTGTAAGATGCATGACTTGGTGCATGACCTCTCATTGTCTATTTCAAAACAAGAGGTGTTGAATTTGCATGCACGTCCTAATTTGGGGGAGATTACAATATCTCCCAATCTTCGCCATTTAAGTCTCATGTGTGATGAGAAAACAGCAGAGGCATTGGAAATTGGAGACAGTGCTAGAAGGTTGCGTTCAGTATTTACAAGAGGAGGCAATGATGGTATTGTCAAGACATGGAACTTTGGAAGTCTGCGAACTCTCCACTTAGAAGAGGGTGATATAAATGAGCTGCCAGTTTGGATTGGGAAGCTGAAACATTTGAGATTTCTTGGTGTTTCGAAGGTAGAGATCAAAGAATTGCCTGAGTCCACCTGCAAGCTCTACAATTTGCAGACTTTAAGACTTGAAGAGTGCCGGGAGCTTGAAAGGTTACCGAGCAAGATGAAGAATTTGATAAGCCTGAGGCATTTCTATCTGTCTTACTATGGAGGGGATAAATGGCCACATGATTTTTGTTTGCCTAACAATTTGGTGGATGTGAGACTGATAGACTGCCACAATGTGGATCAAATCCCAAGTCTTGGACATCTTCCTAAGCTTCGAACTCTCCACATTGAAGCGATGAGAAAGGTAAGCTGCATTGGCCTTGAGTTCTACGGTGGGGGGGTTGAGGAAAGCAGCAAAAATAATGGCGGGAAATTATTCCCAGCATTAAAAGAATTTCGATTGACAGGAATGAGGAATTTAGTTGAGTGGATGTTGCCAAGAAATGAAGCTATGGGCAGAAATGGTGGTGAGTTGATACTTTTTCCTAGCTTACAAGTGTTGTTCATAGACAACTGTAGCAAATTAAGGAGTATCCCCGGGGTCTCTCATATGCCATCCCTTGTCCGGTTGATCATTTTGGCATGTGAAGAACTGAGTGACTTATCCGGCGAATTTCAGGTGGGGACACCCATCGAAGAGATAGATGTGGAGTTTTGTAATAATTTGATGTCGATGCCGAGCCTCCAGTACGCCACTTCTCTTAAACGACTACAACTTGGCCATTGCAGATTAACATCTCTTCACTCTTGCGGCAGATTAACATCTCTTCCAATGGGGTTGCAGTCTTGCACACAATTGCAGGTATTAGAAGTCCGCGGTTGCCCAATTGATGAATTCCCAATCGAAGATCTGACAGGATTTCTTTCTCTTGAACGATTGGAAATTTGTGATATTAAGAGATCGACGTGTCTTCCCACTGGATTGGGGTCGTGTACATCTTTGAAGGAGTTACAGATAAGGGGGTGGCGTCAACTGAATTCTATACCAGAAGATTTATTAGGGAAATTAACATCTCTTGTTGAATTATGGATAGTTAACTGCCCAAGATTAACTTACATTCCAGAAGACATGTTTGGAGGAGGTCACTTCACCAGATTGAAAAGTCTGAGGATTGGTGGATTCTGGGAAGAGTTAGAGGCATTCCCAGGGCTGAATTCCATCCAGAATCTCAACCATACTCTTGAAGTATTGCAGATAATAGGATGGAGAAAACTGGAGTCACTACCAAACCAATTACAGCAACTCACCTCCCTCAAGGAGTTGAGGGTATATGAGTTTGATGGGATTGAGATCTTGCCAGAATGGTTGAGCAATCTTTCATCTCTTAGATACATTGAGATTTGGTACTGCGAGAATTTGAAGCATCTACCTTCTGCGACAGCCATGCAATGCTTATCCAAATTACAGCGGATACGGATCTCTGGCTGTCCTATTCTTAAGGAAAATTGCAACAAGGAAACGGGTCCCGAATGGTCCAAGATACGTCACATGCCACAAATTGAGTTGTGGTGAAAGGATATAACTTATAAGGTATGTTTCAATTTGAATTTCTTAAATGCCAAATGTGACAGCACTGTTTGCTTATTTCTGTTAGCAACCTTAATTAGTGTCTTAATTTGACTCTTTTCATATATTGTTCTATTTAAAACAACATCCTATCAGATCTCATCTCTTCTATCTAATATGCATATATGCTCTTAGTGCAATTTTGGATGGAATTAATTACACTGCCTATAATTTAAACAAATCATTGGTATTATATATCATCATGCATGACCCCTGATTGTAGTAGCTAGTTACATGCAATTGTAAACACAGAGAGCAAGCAAACTGCGCCTCAAGTCCCATAAAATGAAGCTGACTAACCAAACTTTTGCTCCGTTGTGAACAGGACGGAGGAAGAAGCTTAGCTGTCTATATATGGTAAGGGTGTTGGGATCCATCCCCTTTGGTTGGAGATGAAGATTAATCACATTTGCAAGAAATATTGATGACTTCAGATTTTGTTGCTCGCTGGATTTCCTCATCAACTTGGAGAAGCATATATTTGGCAGTGCAGAGTTCAGTTCAGGAATGATTAGGATGCCTCTCTGTGGTCCGGTTTTGGGGGTGATATCTGAAACAAATATCTTGAGCTTTGTCTTCGTTTTGTTAAGTTAGATTCATATTAGTTATTAGTTATATGATGTAACTAGTTAGCTGTTACATGTTGGTAGCATTATATGTCTTTGTTCAAACTGTGTTTCCGTTGCTTTCATTTCTCCAATTTGCAGTTTGTTTATTCTATCAAAGACCTAGATTTTTTCTGTATGCTGCTTGAGTCATGCTCTTCTGGGCTCCTATATTGCTGTGAACAAGACTAATGTTGTTGTCCGAGATGTTTTCCTTGTAACACTCATATGGGTGGGGCGGTGCTGGGCAGGGCTGGGCTCATTACATCAAATAAGATGGACATTCTACGAAGTGCGGGCCTATCTAACCGTTTAAGATTCTTAATTAGAGAAAGATTTAAAGTTCATGCTTAAGAAATTAAAGAAGGGAAGATGATATCGTAGGAGAGAATCGAAATTCTAAGTGTATGTTTAGCCCAATTCCTGAATTATATATACGCTGTCTTGTTAGAATCCGACACTAAGAATCAGGCAATGACCATATGTTGGAGGAGCTTGCTTGTTCCATTCGTTTCCCTTTTCACGTTCACGTTGCTGTTGCTTCGGGTTTTGGGCGAAGGTTTTCCTGTCGAAAATTTGGAAAGGACTGTAACTTCTCGTCCGCAACTCATTTGGGGTTATTTTTTTTTTTTCAATTTCATATTTCAAATTGTTCTAAAGAGTAGGCTGAGTCTTCATTCTTGTTCCGAAATTCTAAAAGTTACCAAAAGACCCTATGTTGGTCGCTCTATGGCTCAGCCATCCCGTCTGAGATGTTCTTCCTATTTTCATAAGTAACTAGCAAATACACCCTCGCCTTGCTTCGGGTGATTAGTCTATGTTTCCTGTGATTTTCTTTTTCTTTTTTGCCAAAGTGTTTCCTGTGATTTCAGCTGTGCCTCTTCCTAGTAACGAATATGTACGTTTAATGGAAATGATGTGGGCATGGAACAACATATGGTAATAAAATATTAATAAGAATTCTAAATCATGAGGGATGATGATATGAGATTCTTTTAGGGACCAAAATTAACATTGAAACTTTTAGGGACCCACGTAAATAGAATGTTACCTTGCTAGAGTTACTTTTAGTGTATACAAATCTATGCTATTTTGTTGGGATTTTGACAAATGTCAAAAAAAAAACCAAAATATTCAACTTTATATATATGTATAGATAGGGGCTAGAGCAGATATTCAAAAAAAAAAAAAAAGACCCATTGTTAAAAATTAGGTGTATTAATAGAGAAAGGGAGAACAGAAAAATTGCAGGAGCAAGCTTTTTGTTATTTCACTCCCCTTTATTGCTTCTGGTGTTGTGTTATATGCATGAAGAAAATATCATGGCAGGTGGCATTAGGTGGAGCACATGACGCACATGACATTCACAATATATATATAACACTCCCTTTTGAATGTCATTGTGTATTTGGTAGGATACGCTAAGGGTGAACTGCCTCATTAAAAACCTTATCAAGAAAAACCTAGTGGGATAAAAACTTGGTGAAGGAAAAAAGAGTGCAGTGCGTATTCTACTCCCCCTCATTTTGGCCTCTCTTGATTTCTTGATACCGTTGCATGTCAATCATCCTTGTCAACTTCTGATGACGTGTGCCTTGTCCGATCACTTTTGATACGTCATTACTTTAATTGGACAATGTAGGCAACATTATCTTTATAATTTGCTGTTAGAGCATCTATTGCCCTCTTGCTTTTGTGGTCCAGATGATGTAGCAATATCATGTGTAAAGTTGTAGCAGATGTCCGTCTATACTTTATGTGGATCATGGATCTGCATCTGCAAAAACCAACTATATTTTCTTCGAGCTAACAGGGTTAATATAATGTCATATAATGCCATATCTTTATTATATCCCGAAGATAAGAGCATAGCCATATCTTGTCAATAGGCTTATGGCAAAAGCTGCAGGCTTCATGTTACTAACATGATAAATTGCACTTTGACATGGTGTTCCAGGACCAATGAGATTTTTCATCTCAAAATTCTTTCCTACAGGCATAGCATGGCATTTGAAAGCTACTTCAGGAGTTCTAAAAATATTTAAATCACAAAATAATAAATATCACACATAAATATGCATCATAAGTAGTAATAAATTCATGTACTTATACTATACATACTCATATTGGTTTAAACCATGTACAAATTAATTTAGCTTAATTTTGTATATTTTTGGGAATTAGTTGCTTCAAGCAACTTGAATCCTTCAGGGATTCTCATACATATGTTATGACTTATGGATCCATAAAAATATAGGCTGTAAGAGCATCCATTTGATGCATTTTTAATTCTTCATTATAATGCCAGATTTTTCCAACATATATGTGCCAATTGCATCCACCACAGAGTAGTATATCTCCTCATAATTAAATACTAGGTCGTTTGGGTAGAACCTTGTGCTAGAAATCGTGCTTTGTGCGACAAGCCGTGCTTTCCTCCTTTTTCGCACAGATACCCATTTATAATCGACCGGTTTTATATCACTGTTGTACGGACTACAATTCCGAGAAATTCCTCGCTTCACATGCGAGTCTAACACAACTTTAATTATATTTCTCTATTTTGGTGGCCAATCAATCTGCGCCTACATTCATCAACAGATGTAGGTTTATGACCTCATTTTATTTAGCGTTATATTATAAATAAAACAAGTATTTCGTCGACGGTTATTTTACATTGGTTCCATCTCATTCCTGACACTGTAATTGAGATCTCATCATTTTCATTTATTTCAGGTACCTGAGTTACTTCTAGAACTTTATCAATTGTGTTTGGGACCTCTTCTGGAGGATTTTCCTCTTCTTGAGGACTTTTAATTTAAACCTCTACTGGAGGTCTTATTTTCTCACTGGGGCCATCTTATCTCTTTGCTCCTTTCTCTATTGAGAATTTTTTTTTCTTTTGGAACCGAGTATATTCTACGTTTCTTGCGTACTTTAGATTCATTTGTATATTATACTCGTTCTTCTGGAACATTAATTTGAACAGGAGCATTTGCAGCTGGTATATAATATTTGGTCACTTTATTTGTCTGGCAATTGCATATCAACTTTCCTGCAAATGAATCATCTTTTGAACTTCAGGTTTACACTAATTTGTTTAAGGATCAACAATTATACATTGATAATAATATTTTAATCCAGCTGCTTATTTCCTTCCCCTTATGTTGGGTAAACTTTATAGCTAATTAATAACCAACATACCCAACATACTCAATATATATTCCCAGTCTTCTTTAAGGACCAATTTTACTATGCTTTGGTGGAGCATTTTACAACCAATGGTCTGAAGATGGGAGATACTAGGTTCGTGACCATGAACCAATTAATGAGGAGATCTTATGATAACTTGTTGGCTTGATGCACACAAGTACTGCTGCATGTAAAAAATATCATTTTCTCAAAACAATAATATTTCATTAACAATGGTCTTGCAATCAATTGGAAATATTCACCCAGATCGGTTTGGGTTTATTTCCAATGATATACATCATCCATTGAAGAAATATACCAGTATTATCTAGACATATAGTCTCAAGTGGCTTAATCTTTAAAATAAGTGCGCACAATGCCAACTTGCGTCTAATAAGCACACAATAGACCATCTAGTCGATGCATCGTAAAAATTACCTAGATGGTCAACGTGGTGGATTTATCAGTCCGCATACATGTCTCCTAATTATTCCCAAACTTACTGGTGATTCTAGGCCAACCTCATCTTAGGAAGGCCAAACAATTAATTTTCGCAGCAAACTAACACATGGAAATTCATTGATTGCAAAAACTTCCGGTTTTTTAATGAATAACCAAATAAATTTTGTGCAGCATTATTGATCCGGGATGGCCCAACCAGTCATGCCAAACAAGATATCCAATAATCAACTTCTAGTTGACCTCAGCTTTGGATTGTGTAGACTGTGTATTTAAACACTTAAAAATTGCTAGCTTCAGGCTAGTGCATTCCAGCTTCTGGCTGGATATGATAAGTTTTAATTACTCGAATATTGTATATTTAATAACTTAAAATTGCTAGCTTCTGGCTGCTATACATGTGTCAGCTTCAGGCTGCTATACATGTGTTAATTTTAGGCTTATTTTTGCCACTCATGTCGAAAAATATCAGAATTATTAGACAATAATTAAAGTAGTGGCAAACTTTTCCAAAAGCAAAACCTCGAAGATTGAAAAGCTTTGGAGTTTACTGACAAATAATGCAAAGTTTTAACTACCAAAAAATCTTCTGGATCTTTTTTGGAGACCGAAAAAGGGTCCACATTTGAAAAAAAACTGACACCTAGCTGTCTAAGCTCAGGCTATAAGAAGGGAGGCGGTTGAGACAGGAAGATATAGAAAACTCAGAAAAATTAACAAGACAAGAAAAATGCCTTCTCCAGCAACTGTTTTCTTTGTCGAGGGTGCCTCTCTACGAAGGAGGAATAGGTTAGCTTATAGCATGGTGAATGAGCAGCAAGAAGAATTACCGAATGAGCTGGCGAGAATTCCTCGTTTAGTGTTTGTAGATGAGCTTTACTCGTCTAGGTTTTTTGTGATTCCTATGGAAGAAACTTTCTTCCTAGAGGACCAAAGCAATCTAAGGGCTTCCTTTTTATATCTGATTGATTGTAGGAATTCCAACTAGAGCCTACTTGTCAAATTTTAAATCAAAGCAGTTATTATCAGGTTTCCATGATGGCTCGGAGCGTCCCAAGGGTGACTAGGTTACCATCTACATGGCGTAAGGTACGACTGCTACTATGGAATTGCAGGGGGCTAGCAAGAAGGTCTCAAGACTTTGTGCGTACCTTAAGGGATCTGAAGAATCAGTACAAGCCCAATATGGTACTGATTATTGAGACTTTGTGGCAAGCAGGAGAAAATCATGGTGTAATCCCATTTCGTTTTCCTGCAACAAATCGGTTTGAGATACCTGTAGAAAACAATATGGGTGGTATGTGGTTCTCTTGGAACGGCAGTGTTAGGGTCAACATTAACAACGAGGCTTAGAGTTTTAGAGTCAATGTTGTACCCAACAGATAAATAATTATTTCAACTTTTGTGTGAGAACAATTCCTATATGCGGATGTTCTCAAGTAATGGATCCATTTTGCAATAATATGCATGTTTTCTTTGAGCTTTGCCATTATAACCTCATTCATAGTCACATGCACAATTAATTATACTGTCTTATTCGCTTCAGGGAATAGAGCAGAGTCAATTTGACAGGATCCATAATAACTTCTTTTTATTACTATAAATGGGAGTTTTTCTACTCTTCAAGAGTATTAGCTCTTCCAAAGCATAAATATATGATCTTCTAGATCATAGTAAAGATTGCGTTCTTCGGGAACATAATCAAATTTATGCTCTTCTGGAGCTTATTAACCTTTTTCTCATTTTGAGATTGTACTATCACATTTTATGTGAAATAGTTGACATCCACACATATAATTTTCCCCCTTGGATGCCAACTTGCATTGTCTTTAGGACAAATGTCTGAGCCATTATTCAAGTAAAATAAAATAAAATAAAATAGCACATAATAATGAAACTGAAACATAAAATAAAAATTATTCCATATATATTGGCTTGCACCTTCAGGGTAAGCAAGATAAGCACAGTGTCTGTCTTCTGATGGTCATACAATATCCATCTTCTGGTGGTCATATTTGTTTATTTTTTTTTCAATTTTTCCTCAAAGATTTGCTGGATCTTTTGGCAGTAAGACTTCCGGTCTTTGTTTTATTTTCTTTTATTGAGTCTTCTAGATTATTTTATTTAGTCTTCCAGACTATTTGCATTTAAATGCATTTCAGCGCCCATAACAAATTTCTTCCGGAAATTTTAAGGGTCGCGAAAACCGAATCACATGATTCCAAAAATTAAATAAAGACAATTAAAATAAATAAACATGGGTCTTTTATTGATGAGCCCAATTAATAAATAACTGAAAGATAAATATGATGGGCCTTGTACGAGCCCAAGCAAAAACGTAAATGCAATGGGCCTTTCAATAGCCCAATCATAATTTAAAAACATAAAATATGCTTACTCGATAAAAAGGCGGCTTAGCCGGCCAATAAATGAAACAAGGCGGCTTTGCTGGCCAACAAAGAGATAAGGCGGCTTAGCCGGACAATAAATAAAACAAGGCGGCTTTGCCGGCCAATAAATGAATACTAAATAAATAAACAAATGCGGAATGAAAAAATTTAGAAATGATTACCTTACTTATACCCGGTTATTGTTCCAGTATTTTAATACTTTGATTATTTTCTCAAATTATATTTTCCAAAATTATATTTTCCCCTTTTTTCCCTTTTTTTCTCTCCTTTTTTTTCTCTCTTTCCTTTTTTTTTTTCTTTCTCTCCCTTTTTTTTAATTATCGGGCTGGGCTTAAACAAGACCAGCCCAGACCTCTGCACAGTGATCTTAGTGCCCAGCCCAGGCCCGTGCAAAGGCCCGAGCCAGCCAGCCCAACGCCCAAGCCCATACTGTAGCCCGCGACCCATCAGCTCCAAGAGTCCAGGTCCATACCTCGCGGGTCAAGCCCGACCCGGTCCATGATCTACTCGGGTGATCTTCAACCCGTGCACACCACGGGTGTTGCAGACGACAGTGGGACGGTGAAGGGACGAGCAGCACGGTGAGACGACGGTGAGCACTGCAATGCGCGACGCGGCGGCGAGCAGGTGCGGGTCCGAGAGCGCCGGCGTCACGGCGAGGGCGCAGTAGCGGGTCGACGGCAGCAGCGAGCAGGTCGGTCGCTCGGGTGAGCGGCTTTCTTTAAGCCTCCTCGGGGCGGCGACAGTGGTGACAGCGTCCTGCAGCGGCGAGCAAGACGGCGAGTCGTGCTGGCTGCATCGACGGAAGCAGGAAACGGCGACCGTCGCGAGCAGAAGGGGGCGGGCCAAGACGGATCCTCGTCAAGGTTATCGCGTCCTGAAGGCGCGTCCGGCAGCGGCGGTGGAAGGGGAAGGCTCCGTCGAGGTCGCGGCGGCACGGGGAACATGCCGGTGGTGGCGGTGGAGTGCACGGAGGCGCGGAACTCATCCGCGTGAACAGTAACCCGAGGTGATAAACTGTTCTTCATTGTTTCTGGTTTTCTGCTTGGATTTTCATGCACTGGGTTGAGTGTTTTCGTGCTGATAACGTGTTATAAATTAGGTGTATTAATTGTGTTAATTTATCAGTGGAGCAAGCTTTTTGTTATTTCACTCACCTTTATTGCTTCTGGTGTTGTGTTTATATACACGAAGAAAATATCATGGCAGGTGGCATTAGGTGGAGCACATGACGCATATGACATTCACAATACATTTTATAACACCCATGTACTAATCCATAGGAAAACTACTGAAAATTAAAAAATAGCCATAATTTCAGGTCCGAAATTCATTTTGGATCAAAGTTTTTTCCACTTTCATAATTGAGAATGGTGTAAAGGATAATATGGATCTCCAATCTTGTCTCGTAATTTAAAAAATTAGCAAAAAGTCTGTGAACATTCCGTAGGAAAAACTCCGAGAAATTTAAAACACTTATCCCAAACTGTGAGCATTGCACTCCGGCTCGGTTGGCAGGGATATTGTGCCTGGCTTAAATACGATGGCCTGCAATTTGTGATTATTTTTCCCAAATGCATTTAAACTTACTTGATTCGAGTGAATAGAACCGATTCAATGATTTCCGAGATAGACGAATTAATTGTTTCTCAAAGAACCATCATTCCAAATATATTCTCATATGTAACTAGAAGAGTCAAAACGGTCTCACTTAAAATCTAACGACCTGGACAGAATTTGCTTGATATTTACACCTAGACCAACTGTGTTCATTTCTCTCCTTAATTGAGGATAGGCTTAACCTGTGAACTTTATTGCTTCTTTATGTGGAGACATGATAAGTTCGCTCTCATTCAACTTTCTTTTCTTTATTCACAACATGTTGTTTTCCTCAAAAAGTAATTATCACAAATCCAGATAAACTCACAAGGATGCACAGTACATTCTTAGTATTCTCTTAATTGTACGCACAAATCGCCAATAGTTATTTATAGTACTAATGTTATAATTTTCTATCATCAATTATTGCTGGTGGAGCAACATGGGGCGCGTGGCCCCTCCTAAACTTTAATTAGTAGATTAACATATACAGAGTGACTTAATTAATGGTTGGGTGTGGCTTCAATTTTCTTGTCAACCCAATATAATTATTTAATGATTATCTTGAACAAGTAAGTAATCCTCTCCTTTTTGTTTTAATGCAAATTCGTGATCAATGTGTTATGTGAACGCAAGTGTTGTGTGAAGCCATGTTCTCGCTTTTTCTCGATGCTAATCGTGTGAGCTTATTGCTTATGAAGGAGAGAAATACAAGAAAAGGCTGTACATGGTCATGGTGACCAAAGTGCAACAGAAAAGCATCATAGACAGGAATTAATAAAGCTCGCAGCCCCGATAAAGCTGGGTGACTACTACGTTGCATAATACGATAAAGTGACCCTGTTTCTTCATAATACTATGGATGTCATGTCTGTGCATTATAGTATAATTTTCTTTGGTCGGCATGGGTCGGCATTATATATATAAACAATCTCAAAGTTGGAATATGATATGATGTCTATCTCGACAAAAAAAAAAAATATGATGTGTATCCTTTCACACGCATCTCCCTTCCCAACATAAGGAAAAAAAAAACAAACACAAAGCATTAAACAATTAATTAATCCAACTATTAGTAAGAACCTAAGCCAGCCAGTCCACTCACACATTTTGCAGTGCACTGAGATAGAAAAAACCAATCAGTACACACCTTTACTGAGCGAGCGAGCCAGCCAGCCGTTAATCTTGTGAAGAAAGCCAAAGATGGCTGAAATTGTTCTTACATTTGTTGTGGAGGGGATGTTGAACAAGTTGGCTTCACTTGCTCTTGAAGAGATTGGCCTTGTTTGGGGACTGAAGGGGAAGCTGCAGAAACTCAGTGACTCTTTGACCTCCATTCGAGCTGTGTTGCACGACGCGGTGGAAAGACAAGCCAGAGAAGAGTCTGTGAAGATTTGGCTGCAAAATCTTCAAGATGTAGCATACGAAGCTGAAGATGTTCTTGATGAGTTTGGCTATGAAGTCCTCAGGCAAAAGGTGGAGGTTAGTACTCCAAGTAAGAAGGTAAGCAACTTCTTTTCTGCCTCCTCCAACCCCATTGCAGTTCGACATCATTTGGGGAAGAAAATTAAGAAGATCAATGATGAGCTGGCTGAGATTAGAAATG
Organism: Turnera subulata; assembly: GCA_028386065.3. NCBI lineage: Eukaryota > Viridiplantae > Streptophyta > Magnoliopsida > Malpighiales > Passifloraceae > Turnera > Turnera subulata. Next base: position 9,165 of record JAKUCV010005698.1, on the reverse strand, counting down.
ATGCTGTTGGCTTAGGCCTAATTAGTGCTGTAATTATCTCCATGGACAGAGCTCCACAAGCTAGTGTCAGCCGAGTAACACACTCCTTTCTAGACACATCAGAAACAGTTATAGGAAGAGATAATGATGTGTTTAAAGTGATTGAGTTGTTGAATGTTTCAAGTGATGATCAAGTGCTCTCTGTTGTCCCCATTGTGGGGATGGGCGGTCTTGGAAAGACAACTTTGGCCCAATTAGTGGTCAAAGAAGTTGAAGAGAGAAAGCTTTTTGGTAAAATATTCTGGGTCTGCGTTTCCCAGAATTTTGATGCGCAAAGCATTCTGGGAGAGATGTTAGAGAATTTGTTAGGTACAAGCACTGGGGTCTTGAGGAACTTGGACACAATACTGAGGAAACTTAAAGAAGGGCTGCAAGGCAAGAAATTTCTGCTTGTGCTCGACGATGTCTGGAATGAGGAACGTGACAAGTGGGAGAGCTTGAAGAAGTGTTTGTCAATAGTTAGTGGAAGCCATGGGAATGCATCAGTAATAGTTACGACGCGGAAACAACAAATTGCATCAATAATGGAGACTTCTCCCGGGCATAGGCATGAGTTGAAAGGACTGGAGGTTGAAGAGTGTTGGTCTATCATTCGAAAAATAGTGGAGTCTGGGAATGATAAGGCATCCATACCTGGAAACTTGGAGGTCATCGGAAAGGATATTGCAACGAAATGTGGAGGTGTACCCCTGGCTGCCAAGATGTTGGGCGGGTTGATGAGGAAATCCAAAGAAGAAAGACATTGGTTATCAATTGGTAATAGTCCTGTCTTGGATTCAATAGGAAATGATGCTGGAATTTTGCCTATATTGAAGCTGAGCTTTGATCATTTGCCTTGGTACTTGAAGCCATGTTTTGCATACTGTGCTATGTTTCCTGAAGATCATGACATCCGCAAAGAGCAATTAATTCAATTGTGGATGGCTGAGGGACTTCTTGGAACAGCTAATGATCAAAGCATGGAAGACATAGGCAATAAGTATTTTGATGGGCTACTTGCAAATTCATTCTTTCAAGACAAAGATAGGGATCCGTGGCTTGGTAATATCACAAGCTGTAAGATGCATGACTTGGTGCATGACCTCTCATTGTCTATTTCAAAACAAGAGGTGTTGAATTTGGCCGCATGTCCAAATTTTCGGGAAAATACATCTCCTAGTGTTCGCCATTTGAATCTCATGTGTAATTTAGAAACAGCAGAAGCATTTCCAATTGGAGACTATGCTAGAAGATTGCGTTCAATATTTGTAAGAGGCAGTGATGTTATTGTAAAGTCATGGAACTTTGGAAGTCTGCGAACTCTCAACTTGGAAGGCGCTTTTGTATTTGAGTTGCCAGTTTGGATTTGGAAGCTAAAATATTTGAGATTTCTTGGTGTTTCAAAGGCAACCATCAAAGAATTGCCCAAATCCACCTGCAAGCTCTACAATTTACAGACTTTAAGACTTGAAGAGTGCTGGGAGCTTTTAAGAATTCCGAACAAGATGAAGAATTTGATAAGCCTGAGGCATTTCTATCTTACTCACTATAGAGGGGATAAATGGCCACGTGATTTTTGTTTGCCTAACAATTTGGTGGATGTGAGACTGGTAGGCTGCACACATGTGGATCAAATCCCAAGTCTTGGACATCTTCCCAATCTTCGGACTCTCCATATTGAAGGGATGGCTAAGTTATACTGCATTGGCCATGGATTCTATGGTGGGGGAGTAGAGGGAAGCAGCAAAAATAATGGCCTGAAATCATTTCCGGCATTAGAGGAATTTCGATTGGGAAGAATGGGAAATTTAGTTGAGTGGATGTTGCCTAGAGGAGCTATGGGCAGAAATGGTGGTGGGTTGATACTTTTTCCTAGTTTACAAGTGTTGTACATAAACTGGTGTACCAATCTAACGAGTATGCCCGGGGTCTCTCATATGCCATCACTTGTCCGGCTGATCATTTATGAATGTCGTGGATTGCATGGCTTATCCGGCGAATTTCACGTGGGGACACCCATCGAAGAGATATTTGTAGATTGTTGTGGTAATTTCATGTCAATGCCGAGCCTCCAGTATGCCACTTCTCTTAAACGACTACAACTTCACTCTTGCGGCAGATTAATATCTTTTCCAAACGGGTTGCAGTCTTGCACACAATTGCAGGTATTAGAAGTCCGTGATTGCCCAATCGATGAATTCCCAATGGATCTGACAGGATTTCTTTCTCTTGAACGACTGGAAATTGAGGGTATTAAGAGATCTACATGTCTTCCCATTGGATTAGGGTCGTGTACATCTTTGAAGGAGTTACGGATATGGGGGTGGGATCAACTGAATTCTATCCCAGATGATTTATTAGGAAAATTAACATCTCTTGTTGAATTAAGGATATCTGAGTGTCCAAGATTAGCATACACTCTAGAAGACATGTTTGCTGGTCACTTCACTAGATTGAAAGTTCTGAGAATTGGTCCATTCTGGGAAGAGTTAGAGGCATTCCCAGGGCTGAATTCAATCCAGAATCTCAAACATACTCTTGAAATCTTGCGCATAACTGGATGGAGAAAGCTGGAGTCATTACCAAACCAATTACAGCAACTCACCTCCCTCAAGCGGTTGGAGATCGATGAGTTTGATGGGATTGAGATCTTGCCCGAATGGTTAAGCAATCTTTCATCTCTTAGATACATTGTGATTTATTCCTGCAGGAATTTGAAGCGCCTACCTTCTGCGACGGCCATGCAATGCTTATCCAAATTAGAGCGTATACATATCATTAGGTGTCCTATTCTTGAGAAAAATTGCAACAAGGAAACGGGTTCCGAATGGTCCAAGATACGTCACATCCCACAAATTCACATATAAGATCAAATAAGGTATGTCTATGTAAAATGTGACAGCATTGTTTGCTTATTTCGGTCTGCAACCTTAGTCTCTTTGACTCTTTTCATAGTTCTAATCAAAACAACATCGTATGTGATCTCATCTATCTAATGCCTATATGCTCTAAGTGCAATCTTGGATGGGAATGCATGACCCCTGAATCCTGATTGTAGTTTCTTGCAAGTAACACAGAGAGCAAACAAACTGCCTCAAGTCCATTAAAATGAAGCTGACTAACCTCTTTTGCTCTATGTGAACAGGATGAAGGAAGATGCTGTACATGGGGTAAGGGTGTCGGGATCCATTCCCTTGGTTGGAGATGAAGAATCACATTTGCAAGAAATATTGATGAGTTCAGATTTGGGTGCTCTCTGGATTTGTGTTCAACTACTGTTAGACATTTCAACATGCATTTAATTTGTACTATTTGAATGTCTATATTCCATAGTTATACCAGTTTCTCGGTCTTTGTATCCTCTTCTTTTGTTTTGTATTCTTTTATTACTTCCAAGACATGATCAATAGTTCCTTCTCACGAAAGGGCTCTGGAATGTCATTAATTTGTAAGATACAAAAACAGAAATTCTATGGCCCTGCCTATGTGTTTCGTTACAAGAATATGGGTGGTAAGGAAAGCCGGAGTTCGCAAATTGAATCATGACTGAATTGCTCCCCAAAATCCTGCACACACTGTCTTCCTGCACTTATACTTCCAAATTTCACAACCTGACTGGGCATTTCTTCTCTTCTTCGCCTTCATTTCTTCTAGGATTCAGGATCGGTGCATGATGCCAACCATGATGTTTGGTATCAAAGCCAAAATCAGTATTTTCACCCGCGAAAAATACCACATGGTCTCCACCTGCATCCCGTGTCAAATTTTTTTTGGTCGAAACCTGGTGTGTATTGATCAGTATTTTTAGAATGTACAAAAGCAAAAGCAAAAGCAAAAGCAAACGTTAGGCATATTTAGCCTAGAAATCCCCTCTCCTCGACAAGGAGGTCCTTAATCACATGAGGGAGGATTGAAAAAACAGATGACCCCGAACAAAAAAAAAAGGGGCCATAGATGCAATACTGTGAGCTACTCTGTTAGCATCACTGTATACAAAGAACAGAGATATCTGCTGATATTAATGATTGAAAAGAGTTTTTCATCAACTATGTCCTCAAAATCAGCATCCGATTCATAATCTTTCCCGAACCATTGAATTACTTCTTGCGCATTGGATTCGAAAACCATTGTTTGCAAAGTGCAGGCCAGTTAAATATTGCTTGGAGATCAGCTTTGAATGTGCATCCCGTATCCATTTCCTGTCAAATATTTATGCATGGTGGCGTGCAATTTTCTCCAAAATCTCGAATAAACAAATGGTAATAAATAGCCTGTAAGGCCAAGAAATCTATACATACACCTACCAACTAGCCAGCCAGTTTGGACGCTACAATGATTTTTGCTTGGGTCAGTAGAGACAACAGCAGCAGAAATTAATGAGATCCTAGCTACTTAAGATATTCCACCTTTTCTTTTTCTCTTTTAGAACAAGATAGTGCACCTTGATGGTATCAAATATGCACTTACTTTGCAATATCCTGATGTGATTGAGGCTGCTGTTGCGTGGTCATATTTGTGCATTGTGCAGCCAAAGTGGTTGCTCGCCGTCTTCCTGGCATCCACCCTCTTGGCTTATCCCTACACTAAATTTCCATTTTAAATCATCTATTTGGTTAATTATCCTTCATAATTCTATTTGTCCTATTCTTCATATCATCTTCTTCTACCAAACATACCTTTGATTTTATTCTTTTAAATTATTCATACTTATTTATTTTTATCCTCTCATCCAACTATACATATCCCCTCATTCCTTCACTTTCATATACTTACATCCCACATAAACTTCACTCTCTTCTCATTTCCATATACTTCTCAACTCTATCAATATTTAATTATTCTCCATTATTATTATTATCAGAGTTATATTATTACCATGTATTACTTCTATTAAGATTTTATTATTACTTTGATCAAGCTTATATTATTGCATCAAGAAATGAAGTTCAGCCCCAAATTTTATAACATTTCAGATTTTCTTGGTTAATCTATTGGTCACAACACTTGTTTTTTCATATTCGTTTTATTACTGTGGGTGTTCTCATTTTCTTGGGATTAAAACACCTAAGGAAGATGCTTTTGTAGCTCAAGATTTAATTCTTGTCACCAAATTCATTAGACCAAATATTGGCCCTCTCACCCTCTTATGGTTGTATGGGTGGCATTGCCGGCATTATGTATATAAACAATCTCAAAGTTGGAATATAATTTCTACCCTTTCACATGTCACTTTCCAACATAAATAAAAAATTAAACAATTAATCAACCTTATAATAAACTACGAGCCCCAAAGTTTGTTTTTGTTTTTCTTCTAAACCTGATGCATATGTACTCCACACATCCTTCCAAAATCGATGCCTGTGCATTACAATATATTATTTTATGTTAGTGCAACTTGCTTTATGGAAACTTTTGTGGTGGCATGGTCGGCATTATATACATAAACAATCTCAAAGTTGGAATATGATTTTCTACCCTTTCACATATGCGTGCCACCTTCCTACCATAAAAGAAAGAATTAAACATTTAATTAAATCCAACTAATAAGAATATAACCTAAGAGCCACACCAGACTGTGCTTGCGCTGAGAAAAACAGAAAACAACCAGTACATACCTTGTAGAGCGAGTTGCTGTGGTTCTCTTGCTTGTTTAGTAAAAAAGAAGGCTGAAATAATTCATTTGTTGTGGAGGAGATGTTGAAGACACTACTAGAAAAAGGCCCTTTACTCTAGGGATTTAGTGGCGGATTTTTAGCGATTTGTAATGGATTTTTGGATTTGCAACGGATTTTGTCACGGATTAAATCCCTGATTAAACTCTTCGTTGCAAATCCAGTTGTGAGGGAATTTGTGACGGACCCCTTTGCGACGGAATTAGCCGGGGATGGTGCCTCACTAACTCTGTCGTTACCAAACCAATTACAATAACTCACCTCCCTCAAGCGGTTGGAGATCGATGAGTTTGATGGGATTGAGATCTTGCCAGAATGGTTGAGCAATCTTTCATCTCTTAGATACATTGTGATTTATCCCTGCAGGAATTTGAAGCGGCTACCTTCTGCGACGGCCATGCAATGCTTATCCAAATTAGAGCGTATACATATCATTAGGTGTCCTATTCTTGAGAAAAATTGCAACAAGGAAACGGGTTCCGAATGGTCCAAGATATGTCACATCCCACAAATTCTCATATAAGGTCAAATAAGTTATGTCTGCAATTTGAATCTGTAAAATGTGACAGTGATGTTGTAAAATCTGCAAGTGCACAGATCAAGGTAGCACAAAAGGTCGTATCCACAGGGACTAGGCAAAATAACTAATCAACAGACTCACTCTGTTTGGCTTAAAACAGTAAAATAATGAAGATTTGGAGATTATAAAATAAAATTACGATTCAACAGTTAAATAAACGAAATTAAATCGTAAACAATATGAAGATATCAGAAGTGAGAAAGCCTAGATCAATCGAGGTTCACTACTCTATCCTTTTATGCCCTAATTATCCTCCAGATTCTGCTAACAAGGTAACTTTGTTCTGTGTCCGCAAACGGGGTGACACTGTTTGCTAAAAACCTACAACTTTCTATTCGTTTTCTTGATGGGTAACAACCTAGGGTGAAATTATCGACTTTTGGAGATATAATTTCGTTTCAGAGGTCAATCTTATCACTGTCGTGGATCAAACCTATTCCTAAGAGCAATGATGCTTTGTGTTGTTACTAATTCCACAATAATCTGTTACCTTTCAGACTCTAGATTAAGGTTGATTTGTGTTTTTCCACAATCAAACGTCTCCTGTCGGTACTTGATTTAAATCCTAAGGCAAGAACTAAAGAAGGCCAGTCTCTAACCTTAAATAAAGCACTCCATGCCTTCAAGTTGCTGCTGTCGACATGTGGAAGCCCGTACCCCAATTAAATAAAAATAAATAAATGAAAAGAGTTATCAAAATACTCTTGAAACCCGGGGCACAAAAACCGATGCTTCGGCATACAAACACTTTCCATGAAAATGTATTAACAACGAGATGTCATAAAAATAAATGAGATCAACCGGCTTAACCAGTAGTAAGCCATCACGACATCACGCCGACATAATATCGCAAAACCACCTCCGGCTAACTGCCGATATAAAGATAAAATATTTATGACATCCCGAGTTATTTACATACAGCGGAAGATGAAAATAATAATAATACTCAAGATAGAAAATATCATGCATATGGCCCTATGGATCCCACCAAGAGATAATGCACAACTACCTGCTGAAGTGACTGCGTCTGATCTCCGAGTCGAAGGTATAAGTGAGTCTGCACGCTAACTAAAGTCTGAAAAACAACGGTGGCGATTATGTGAGTCGCCTACTCAGTGAACATTAAAAGTCTAAATATACATGAAAGTGAAGTCATGCTCGTAGGGTGAGTAGCTCACGAGCACAAGTACAGCATACAAGCAAATCAGAATCACACACCATCACATAAATGTTTTATTGTATTATAGCTCGTATTGTTTGAGCTCAATGCGTTATCTTATTGTTATCATTATTATTATTTTTATTATTATGGGCCCTCTACTGTGAGTCAAGTCTCGGTAGCGCATCTGATCAGATCAGGGTGTGAAACCCAAATGTCGAACCTCAGAAGGGGTAGATTCTGAGGCCAAAAACCACCGATAAATCTCAAGTGGCCGCTAGCTACCTGAGGGTGCACTCAGACACACCTAACCGGTGCAAGTCTTCCAGGGGTGCACCTACATCCCCTGGGCATGCTAAACAGCATAATGTGACCCGAGGTACCCAACCCTCCTCGGGGCTACCAACCGACACCACAGTAGAATTTAGTATTTTATTCTTAATTAAACCTTTATATTTCTGTTTGAAGTACATTATGTCTTTCAGGGAAGTGTGTATGTGTCCCTGTATCATCCGGGCCTTCGGCCCATAACCACATATTATCACAAAAGTGTATTACATAGTATATAACAGTTTTTCATGTAGAATTTAGACATGTGAGTCAATCAAGCATACAATTCCAATCATCGCATGTAGCAAACAAGGCAAGTAAACAAACAAACCACACCAACATGCATTCACAAAACATATACAAAAAGACTTGTAATGTCACCTCAAAATGTAGATTATGACTTCTTCTCGATCCGAGTCTACAGCTCCCGAGGTATCACCCGTGCCTGAATACCGGCACAATAATATAATCACTAAACCAATTTTAGGAATAAAACGTGTATGTGTGCTAATGGTATGCTCTAATCGAGTATCTCCCGACCCTAACCATCCAATTATATGATTTCCGGGTCTAAGTCCACAAGGATATTTCCTCATCTATATCTCCAACGATTACGGATCTAAGGTTCATCGGTTTAAGTTCGTTAACAATTCTCGGGCCTAAGGCCCACTAAATCCTTAATCACAAATTCCGGGCCGAGGGCCCACCTTCTTTCGTCCATAATTTTACCGATTATTAAATTGGGCTTCGAGCCCGTTCTTAACATCCGTGAGTTTAATTTTCCGTGATTAAGTCCTAAGTCCGTACCTTAAGTCCAAATTAAATATCTTAAGCTTCAAATTGAGGTTATTGGGCTTGGGCTCGGTTTTTCCTAAAACCGCCCTAAAGTCGTTCCCGAGCCCAAGAGTTGATCGGCCTAAATTCTTTACGTGTCGGTAAGTCTTTCCGGCCACACCCACTCTAACTCTCCGCTCTCGGTACCGCAATTCTCTTAATGAAAATAAATGTATATTACGGTAAATAATTCAAAATTCAAGTACACGACAAATCCGAGACAAATCATAGATAATTACCGACTAACACTCGTAAAAACGAGAATTATCGTCCGCCGGCAGAACCCGAGTCTTCGCCGGAAAAGTCCCCGAGCCCTCGCCGGAACAGTAAACCTTCGCCGGATTCCGGCCAACCTCGCCGGAACAGTAACCCAAGATGCTGGAAAACTCAACAAACTGCCAGAGTCGAAACAAATCACAACTCACATTCAATCCCCAATCTCCAGACAATAATCATCCATCAACTAAATCAATTGCAGAACATCCAACGAATTGAGGAAGGAGGAAATTGCTCACCTATGGGTATTGTTCACGCCGGTCTTGTCCACTGCCGAGTTCAGGACCCGTGGAAGA